>JAKRZM010001229.1:2033133-2112910 GCA_036379175.1 Heliconius cydno galanthus
TTTTTTCTAATAATGTGTATCTACTTATTATTCTTTTTGATTATTTGAGCTTATATTTTCTTACTAATTCTATTGAGAATTGAAAATAATTTCATGAATATATTTAATAAATATTCTTATAGTTGAAGCAGGCGTAGCCGCGTCCGGGTCCACTAGTAGATTAGTATAGATGAAAAAAAGTTATTTTTATCAGCTACCCGTAGGCAGAGGAACCTAGTGTTAAGACGCACTTTCCGCCAATTTTTACCAGGCAATGCGTTTTGAATGGCGAAACTTAACGCCGGGCTTTTGTCTTGGTGCCAGAGCGAAGAAAAAAAACTATAAATAAATAAAAAATAATAATTCATTGCCCCGAGTGGGAATCAAATCGACAACCATCGCTTTAAAAAAAAACAAAAATATATTTATTCTACCATAAAACGATTCGATACTAAACGGTGATAATACCAAAACGATAATAATCGTAGCACACAAAAGATAATTAATCATTGAATAATTTGACGCATCGTCGAAACTTTGACGTGGGTCCTCGGATCAT
Source organism: Heliconius cydno galanthus (assembly GCA_036379175.1). Classification (NCBI taxonomy): domain Eukaryota; kingdom Metazoa; phylum Arthropoda; class Insecta; order Lepidoptera; family Nymphalidae; genus Heliconius; species Heliconius cydno. Next base: position 2,033,672 of record JAKRZM010001229.1, read on the forward strand.
TGGGCGGAGGGTGAGGCTGGACAGACACTTGTCACACATTTCATTGGAGCACCCCGCGAGTGACAGGTACAATTATCGTACCGATTTTCTTAATAACTTTACGTGTACATGATATAATATATCAATAATGCTTAACAAAAAAATAGAGTACTTCGTGTTACTAAGTAAACATAATATAAGAATAATAAAATATGACTAAAGAGAGAGAGAGAGAAGAAGTAGTAAAAGAATGTCAATCATACTAAATGATAATGAAAACTACTTGAAGTAGTTGACAGAACGAAAGTGGTCATAGGCGATACTAGGCCATATGTGTATTTCATGGTATCATGGCATGAAAGAACAATAACAAGTTAAAAATATATTAACTGCTTTTATCAGAATTTTTAAGCAGTCAAGTTTTTTGTTTTGAAATGGTTACTTTAGCCCCTCTATGGTCCCTTTATTTGGCATGATAAGAAAAGGACTTCCACCATTTATTTTATTTTGTGCCTCTTGGAAATATCATATTATAGCTGCACGGTAGTGGACGAGATCAGCGACATCTTATATGCCATAAAACATCCAACCTTTCAGCTGTTGGCGTGCTAAGGAAATGGACATATATACACAAGTTAAATATTGGGTTGTTTGTTATTCTTGTAAAGTGGACGGATTTCATAGTTAGTTTGTTTTAGATCGAATAGACCACCATCACGCTTATGCAGACGCTATCTCATTGAGCCATGACAGTGAAGCTGTTTATTACTAGTGAACTAAATATTATATTTTATTAATAATTTTACATTTCACATTAAATTACATATCCATGATTGGTCTTAGCCACTGTTCAATAAACTTTTTTTTTTTTTTTTTTTTTTTCAGTTTTATCTGCAATCAGTTACGTCCAGTACTTTTAGAAGATGTGATGAGGGTATTTGTAATCGCTTTTCGAGTGTGTCCTCCAGTGAGGACATCTCCTCTTTCCTTAGCAACTTAAAATCAATTAGTTAATCGTTCAATAAACTAATTTCAATTTATGTAATAAATTTCATATTTGAATTTTATCTATTTACAATGTACCTACCAACATCAAAGATACAATAGTTAAGGGTATGTTGAAAAATAATTAATATCACCATTAAAAGTTTACCCAACTAGTGAATTGATAACGAAACCCTTTAACTTTCTTCTTTCATCTTTCCACACAAAGGACTATTATTTTACGATATTTACTTTTGTCGGGATACATTTTTCTCAAGATTGTGCATTTTACGAAACAGGTACAAAGAAATGGTTGCTTCGGTAAACTAGTCGTTATTCTAGAGTTGATTTTAAAAATAACAACTAAAGTTATTTTAACGAAAAGAATTTTACAAATACATCTTATAAGTAACTAAAAAGAAATTTCCATATATATATTTATTAACTTTGTTAACGTTTAACGAAAAGATCAAAAATGGGAAAAATTATATCATTTTTAAATTAAACTCTATAGAAATTAATTATATCAAATCTTTAGCCGACGAATTAAATTATCTAAATAAGTAAATTCATTTTTAGGATTTCGTACCTCAAAAAGTAATAACGGAAACCTTATAGGATCAATTTGTTTTTTCATATTTGAAGAACAAAACATTGGCGATTCCTGTTGAAAATTGAAAGCTTTGCTAATATTGATAAATTTAATTAAATAATATTATATTTGTCACATTTATGAAGCTTTTCGACGTATCATTACTTTCCTTGCTCTCTGGAAATATCAGAGTATATAATCATATTTTATGGTGGATTCGGGAGCATGTGTCAATTTGATATTTGGGCATTCCAATTTCATATACATTAAATATGTATGCACGTACATATGTAGGTCAAAAGGTTTCAAATATGAATTATATGATCATATTTCAGTGGTCCATACTGCTCTCTATGCGAGAAATATATTATATAGAAATATTTTATACATATATAATACTAGCGGCCCGCCCGCGGCTTCACCTGCGTGAACTACGTTATTTTCTGTCTCCATGAGTACCTACGTCCTATAAGTGACCTCCATGTAAAATTTGAGACTCCTAGCATTTGTAGTAACGAAGTTTCATACAAAATTTCAACCCCAAAAACAACCCCTTAAAAGTCGAATATTGCAAATTCCTGTCTCAGCGAGCACCTACAGCCTATAAATAACCTCCGTGCAAAATTTGGAACTCCTAGCTTTGGTAGTTTTTGAGATTTCGTGATGAGTGAGCGAGTAACCTTTCGATTTTATATATATAGATAATAAATTATAATAGTTTATTTCAAGCATTTAATTTGTATGTTGGCAACATTAGCAAAAGTAAATAGGTTTTACATAAATTTGCGACAAACTTACTGAATGTCTGATAATCAATTTTACTTGAAGAGTTTAAAGTTCAATTATGATAAATTTTGCAGTTCAGTTAGTTTGAATAATGGTTGAGTTTCTAATTAAAACTTAGCTTAGCAATTTATTTCGGTTATTTTTTGATTTTCTATTTCAGTGACATTATAAAATAGTTTTTTAATCTTTTCAATGAATATTAAAATTATTAAATATATATAATGGATACGATCTCATAATTATTCTAATTTATTATAACACTATTAATCTTTGCATACTTCGACAACACTTTGGTCATAGCGTGAGTTTTAAATTAAAAAATATGAATTCATTATAGAAGAATAAATTTTAAAATTAAAACCTTTGTACATAAATTTATTGACAGTTGTCATTATGACTAAAACAAGCTGAAGTATACAAAATTTAAATGGCTGAATATTTTTGGGGTGTTGCACAATTAGTAAACGATCCTTCCAGTGATGTGCTAAATTTAATCCGCAAGGGTTTTTCAAGCCAAACGAAACATAAATCTACTTGCAAATCGAAAGAACATAAGGAATTAAATACAGACACGAATAATTCCGTGAATAAATTGAATGATAAAGGAATAAGTTTATCAGAGGCTGCACCCAATAAGACAGCAGAAGCGTCATGCTCATACGATTTAGATAGTAAAAAGTTTATTTCTAAATATGTGCAAGTAGGACAGCGGATATGTAACTGTCACGTTTCTATTCAAAGCCAGAAACGTTCTCCTTGTGTTGATAAAACCACAAGTGCGCACGTACACAGCGTTAGTCGCAGTACAACAACATGTGGCCTAACATCCAAGATTGATGGCTCCAGTGAACCTATTAGACAAGAGATTTGTCAAAATCATCGTGATGTGATTAACATTCTTAAAAATTGGAATTATATTCATTGTAATTTCGAAAAGATTGACAGAAATCCCATTGCACACTTTAAATGCTGTCTATTGAAGTTTCTTAAATTTTTTAGAATTGATAAAATTCAAAACATGCCAGAATATCATAGACCAGAAAAAAATAATATGCAATTATATAGAGAAATAAGTTATAATAAATTAGAATGATTCCAGCTCCCTGCCAATTTATTGTATTAACATAATATTGAGTTCTCCTTTTTTATTGGAATTGATTATTAAATGAATAGAAAAATAAGAAAAGTTCAATATTTGTATATTAAATTAATATATTTCTTTGTACAAAGAGCATGAATGAATTCTGCTATTCAACATGCTATATTTTGAAGATTGAGCGGTGCATGGGGAAAGGAGTGTCTTACCACTAGATTCCTTCTGTCTACCCTGCTATGCGAGAAAGTGTTTATTTGTAAATTGCGTAGTGATCTACAATTATGCATTTTAATGACAGACTGAAAATAAAAAAATAAAAAAAAATCATATAGCACAATCACACTTAACTATCGCGTATTTAACTAAACACCCTCTAAATACGCTAAGATAATAATAATGGTTATTGTTGTAACAAAATTCTGTCGTTAAGCTCCTTACTAATTATACATTTTCCTAGTAGCTTTTAATAGTAGCTATGAAAGATTGAAGTGCCTTATCTCTGCCTATCTCTGTCTACTTGAATTGATATCTTCCCGACAATCTTTCAAGATATATAGCATAATATTAATAGCTTTTATCAAAGACGCAGCTAAAGATAGATTGGAGGGATATTTCAAGATGTGGAATGCCCTTCTAATAGTCTTGTTATTTTTGTTATATGCTTGCCTTGTATATATCACAAGAACATATATCACTGTTAAATATGCTTATATAAATGAATTGAATGTTTAAACAATCGCCCAGGTAATTTGTTATTCGACCTTAAATAAAATCTAAAAAAGTTTAAGTTTCTAATGTATATTATAAGAGTATTTTGCAATCATTAGGAGACTCCTAATATAATAACTGAAAATTGAAACAAAAGCCAACACAATCAAACTTTAGTTCCGTTTCAAAATGTTTTCAGCAGTTTTCTTTTTTCTAAAAAGGAGAAATAGCTGGGCAGCAGCCGGATTGCCCGACTAATTGCCAGTTTCTGTGAACTTTTGCTTGTACTGATTGTACCACGTGTAGAGTATGTTCCAGAAAACGATCATATAGGCACTTTTGATAATGAGAATCATTTACTATGTAGTTTTTTGTAGCCTTAATGTACAAGTACATATGTATCTAAATGCAATTCAAAGCCTAGATATCTGATGCTATATTTATAAATTTCATTTATTTAATTATTAAGAAGTCTACTATAATGGAGCAGCCAAAAGTTGCCTTTTTTCTGCTTCAGGCTGCATTCCGCTTATAAAAGGGTAGGCAGAGGGAACTTAGGTTAAGTAAGACACTCCGCCCCTATTTTCTGGAAGCATCGCGTATGAATTAGTAAAAATTATATTTAAAGTACCATTAAGAATTTTTACGAAAAAATCTATTTGGACGATAAAAATTGTTATAGAACAAAGGATATATGATTTTTTAAATTCTTGTCTGTTTGTTTTCGTATTTGTACATGCACACACATCATGAAGTAATCTGAACTAATCGATGGATTTGTGTGACCCTTTACAAAAACATCATAATAAAGTATACACCAAAACCAAAGAAAGTTAGGTACGAAATACAAAAGAAAAATAAGTCACTTTTACAGCAATTAGGTAATTGATGTCGTTGAAAATGAAATATAGTTAGTTTCACGTATAATTTTTCCATATCAGGAAATGCCTAGGGACGCTTCATTACGTTATGGAATATCGATGTTTTTAGTTTCCTCATTGGCCATCGTTATGGCTACTTACATATCTATTATTTTTTGACTCACTTATTTATCCAAAAGTTAACGCTTTTTATAGTAGGTATAATTTTATACGAATATAATATATAAATTCAGCAAATATTTTACATTTATTAATATAAAGAAATTTTGCATAAATATCTTTTAAATTGTATATTTTACACTGTTCGTTCTAAGAAAGATAAATAATTTTCTATCAATATTAAAACTATTTTTTTTAATAATAATTAAAAGTATGTATATATCTGTATATATTTTTTTATTTGTAATGTTAATTTATTACCCTGTAGGCAATTTCCTAAATACAGCTTTTTCATGTCCGCTGCACGCGTTCTTTTTGTTAAATCCTTTTGTTACAACGATGAAAGGGCATGTTATTTAAACATGAAAGTTTAAATACATACTCGTATAGGTACAAATACTGGGTCTATTATAAAAATTGTATAGAATTTTACGCTACATACATATATCTACAATTTATTACTATTAAATTTAATCATTTAAAAGAAGAAATAAATAAAGTCTTGTATTGTATTCCTATTTGTATATAACTTTAAATGTTATTATAGGTCACTAATAGAAAAAAACACATATATTATTTGTTTTTCTTAAATTTGTTTGCTCAAATATTTGAAGAACTAATTGAGGTCAGTGTTGGAGAGGAGTCACAAACGTGTGACTTTAAACGCGACAGGCTGTGAGTTCGGTTTCCACTCGGGGACATTAAATATTTAATATTTTCATACCTTTCAGTATAAGAATCGTAGCATAGCTGATTTAATTTTTAGCATTCTACAGCAACGATAACTAGAACGAGAATGAACCTAGTTTTTTCAGATTCAATTCGACAATCCTTGACATTTTTACATATTATAGATACAAATTGGTATTTTACCTAACATACTTATTTCCTAACATAAAAATTACGTGTTAATTATTGCTTAGTCCTAGTACAGGCTAAGATTGAGATAACATAATTTGAATATAATTTACGCATTTAATAAAAAATGCTTATTTCGGCCAAAAACTGGACATTTTTACACCCACATAAAGGTTTTACGACTTTTTTACGAATGTTTTGTTTTTTTATGATTTGTAACCTATAAACAAAGGATATTGTTGGCCGCCGTTAATAACGACGTGTCAACCACTAACGAGCTTATCAATCATCAAGGCGTGTTTTCACATATATCTACGTTTATAGGTATTTTAATATCTATATGATTTATTATTGTAAAGGTATGTAAAGGTTAAACGACAATTTGATATTTTTGTAGTTAAGCATTTTATATTATTGTATAGTGTTATTAGGGTTCCGTACCTCAAAAGGATATAACGGAACCCTTGTAGCAACCCCTCATTTTATTGTTCATCTGTCCGTTTCTCAATACATGTCTCGAGATCGTATAGAGGTACCAAGTAATCTCTACCAAATATTCAAGTTTGTAGTCCCGAGGAGCACAGAAAAAATCCAAGTCAACGTATTCAAGAGATTTATATCTAGATAAGATTTATATTTAGATTTATGCATCGTTTTTAATGCATTATGTATGTAATACGTCGGTTAATAAATACATACAGGGTACTAGGTTATTATGAAATTTGCCACGAAGTGAGAACTTGCAATACAAATAAAGGAAAAAAATCCGAAAAATGAAAATTTATAGGTATTTCATAGAAAAAAATCATTGCAAACTTATATAATAGTGTACATTTTGTATTTCATACAAAATGAGTGTATACGCCTGCAAACTTAAGTTTGTCCGTTTTTATAAGTTGTACTTTCCGGTGACCTACAATCCTGAAATAAATACGGAACCCTCCGTGGGCGAGACCGACTCACAATTGGTCAATTTACTTTATTGTGTATATGGAACAAAATGAAAGCTTTATTAATAGTTTCGCAGTAAATCATTAAATTACATTTCATGAAAGTTATGGGTAAATAAACTAAAATATTTTTTCTCTTGAAATACATTTTTCGGAACACTATTGTAAGCGGATGGTTAGGTTAGGTATTAATATTTAACTGTATATTGTAATCGTTACTAAAAATTGCAAACATTAAATATAAAAATAACATTTTATTATGGTATCCGTTCTATTATCTGTTTTATGTCTTCTTTATTTAGTGACGACTAAATATATCTTCGTCGACAGTAATAAAGAAAAGACATAAACAAACTAGGGATGGAAATAGCATTAGTTTTAAAAAGATCTCACTACACAAAGATAGCCAAGGTCGTTTGTTTTATCGCTGTGAATTTTGAATGAAATAAGTTTTACCCGAGAAAATACTTAGCAGTGTGCAAGGAAACAGAAATGCGGCTAAAGATAAATATGTACGTATAATTTTCAACTACAAAACTATTGTCAGTTAATATACTGATGAATAAATAAATCAGCTCACGTTGTATCCCGCACACTGCAAGGTAGGCAGAGGGAACCTAGTGTTAAGACACTGCCGACGACCCACTTTCTGCCGAATTCTGGAGGCATTGCGTGTTGAGTGGCAGAACTCAACGCCGCGCTTTGCCTCGACACCAGAGCGAAGAAATGGAAGTACGTCGCGTTACTGTCACACCCTCGTGCCGCTGCGCCACCACGGCCTCAATACACTGATGAAAAGTAGGAAAAAAGAAAAAACATAAAATCTCGTTGTATTCGCTTATTTCATAGGTTGTATAAAAAAAGATTACATCTACCGCGCATACTTAAATATGCGCTACTTGTACTTAAGTAAGGCTTGATATTGGACAGGTTGATATTGTTAAGTTTTTTGTCAATTCTTCGTAGTAGAATTGCCTTTTGAGTCAGTGGTAGTATACCTAATATTAAAGTAAATTTTCATATATCGCATATAGCGGGGTAGCAGAGGGAATCTCAGAAATATAGTGTTATCATTTCACTATCGCCGCGCATTGCCTCGTTACTCGAGGGAATTGAACCCACAAACTTCGCGTTTACAGTTTCATGTTTGTACCACTGCGCACGGCGACCTCAATTTAAAATTGATGTCGATCTAAATTCTTACTATTTTACTTTACCAGAACATTCTATTTCGAATACAGTAAAAAATTGTTTTGCAAGGGTGTTACGAGAATTGCAAATTGCAGCTCTGTAAATTATTTGCATCCACCACAGAGTAATATAAATTTAGAAACAAATGAAAGCCGAAATCAGCACAATCCACTGGCGTCAAGGGAATAAAATGTTTTATACATATTCATTACTTTTCTTAGAAAACTCTCTCCTGTTATGTCATGGTTGCTAACCTTATATGTTGTCGGTTTTCAAATAATATTATAATGCTTGAATGTATACTATAGCCTCTTTCTTTCTTTTCTCTCTTTAGTTGGTTCTAACATGTTCTACTATTTTTTAACATAAAATATGAAAAAAAAAAAAAATATTAAAATCTTAACAAAGTACACAAAAGGTCACGTGAAGTAAATGAGGCACTAGTGTAAAATAGTTAAAGCATCACTAAAAGTGGGATAAATTGATGTACTAAACTAAAAGTCATCCGTTGCTAATGAGTGGAAATGAAATTAGGCCGCATCACACCCACATTGACCTATCAACTAACTTCACATGATACTGTTCTATATAAGTACGAGTATGTATCTACTGAGGAAAATTATATTACGGCGTAATTGTGAACACAAACAAAGAATAGAGTGATTTGGCACTCTACTCTCTTTGTTTGTCTTTGTTTTTGGTGAAATTAAGGACTGTAGAGGCAAAAACTAGATATGAACAAATCTCTAAAAAGTTGTACACATTAATCTCTATGATGGTAGAACAAATTTATTAGTAAACTAAATAAGCTTAAATAAGGAGGTAAAATGAGTGCTGGTTTTGTTGAGATTCTGTTTCTACTAACTTCAAAGAACTTACTGTCTCATTACATATTTATAAAAGTTTGCCCAGTTTCTAGGTTTCTGCACGTGGCCTCATAATTTTCGTTATTTACGTCGTAACGATACCGAATAAGATATAACGTTTTCTATTTCTCTTTTATTTAAATAAAATAAAACAAATCTACTTAGGATATAGATAAATCACCAGATTAATAATGCAATGCTTATATTTTAAAAATGTTAATTATTATATAGATAGATTAATATTTTTAACAAAATGTTCCCTCAAATAATAAATAATCTATGCTTTTGTTTTGGTTGAAATTGAAATTTATTGGTTGATCTGAAATTCCAATTGATGACCATGAGCGTGGATTGTACATTGTAAAAATAGAATATATCTCAAACGTTTATCATGTCTGACAGAAGTGACCTGATATTAGTTTTTTCAATGATTTACGTTCTAAAATAAAAAAACAAAAATATTTTTTATAACATTCTCATATTAATTATTGCGTTAATCCTTTTTTTTACTAGACATCGAATGTTTTCTAGAGGTTTTCTTCAGAAGTAGATCAGAATATTAAAATACTGCCTTAGTTACAGACTATTCAGACCCAAATAAGGTAATTACGTAGTGTATACAGCGAAGGGTAGCAAGTAATAGGCAAAGTGTTGTTTACCAGCACCAGACTGTAAATTAGCTTACTTTGATAAATTAGAAATGGAATTGTTTGGTTGCCATGAATTTTTGTTATTTCAAATTAAAAGCAATTAGCGTTATGAGAATGGTTTCTGCAGTATTTGTTTTGTAAAAACAGACGGACTAAATTAATGATGATGAATGTACGGATGCTTCCGTCAACCTTTGCTGGTTTTGTGGAAGGGCGCTTTTTTTCAGCTTTACGCCGCACACCTCAGGCAGAGAGAGCCTAGTGTCTCCGAATTTTGGACACTGCTGGATCAAAGCCATACTTTGCCTCCAAATGATGCGATCACATGCTTGTATTCCTGCGGCTTGAACTATTTCCAATATGCTATTGCAAACTTTTCAAAGAAAAATAATTGAAAGTATACGAGTGATATAAGTTTTGTAATTCCTAATTTTTTTTTTGTAAAACAAAATAATAATTATATATATTATTTTTTTGTAATTAGTCCCAAACGAGATTTATAAAGCAATAACCTAATACCAAATATGGTGAAGATTTTTCCAACCGATTTCCTTGTATTATATTATGTTCCTTTTGAGCTTAAGAAACTTGCCCACATTACGTATTTGCTATTCTCTCAATGTCCCAAATAATTAATTGGAGAATCCATCCTAATTATGTTTCTATATACAATTTCTTTTACGATTTAAATAGATTACGTAGTCCTTTATTTCGAATGTAATTTATATTTTATTCTTAAACATTTAAACAATTGGTTCTTTATTAATATGTAATGCTCTAGAAAATTAAGTGCCTTAGAAAAAGAGAAACTACCAATTTTAATTAGATAAATTAGATTATAATAAAAAAAATAAAAAATTAAAAGTATATTTTCGACTACTTGTGTATAAATTTCAGTCTGTCATATTTTTTATTGTTATTCATTTTATGATTGAGACAGTCGACATTTAGTAAGTAGACTGAATATTTTTCTGTTACTTTTTTGAACCAAAGTGAAAATTTGTAGTTAAGTTCAACTCGAAACTATCACATATATCTATATTTTCACGCTTTATCACGCATAAAGCACAGTAGACGGGAAAACTTAATATTAAAATATTTTCCTATTTTCCTTTTGAATTCGACATAGTGTAACTTGAGTAGTGAAGTCTTTACCAAGGCGGAGAAATGAAAATATTTAATTCCCAGAGCACTCCTCCATTAATTATATTACATATCTTTCCAAAACCAGGATTATCTTTATTTCATTTCAGAAAATATTATTACAGGTTATGTAATACACATTAAGGCCCCTTATAATCTAATATAGAACTCCCAGGAAGGACCGTACGAGGTACGCGCGTAGAATATTTTATTTATATATAAGATAAACTTTTATTTTATACATTATTGTTAGGAAATTATGCATAGATTTCATTAAATCTTATTCACACAAATGTGTGCTCTGCCTATTTATTATTTTGTGAACTTCTGAATATATACGAGTATGTAAGATATTTGTAGCTACATAAGATTCCTAGTAGCACTCTATATTATTAGATACCAAAGGGAAACGTTTTGGGACTTATAAAAGAAATCTTTTTATTTAGTGAAAAGAAATTAAAATTGATACATGAAAAGAAATTACCAACTACTCGTTTAATGGATTGAATGTGGGCATCTATAGTAATATCAAAAAAGTGAAAACTTGTTGTTCTAATTATACTAAGTGCAAATGAAAACTTTTTATGAATTATATTTAAATATATAAATAAAAATTAGCTTCACGCTGTATCCCTCGCACTTAACACTAGGTTCCATGTGCCTACAGTGTAGACAAATGGAACCTAGTGGTAAGTCACTTCGTTTCCCACCTTTTATTTATTGCGTGTTGAGTGGCGGAACTCAACGCCGCGCTTTGCCTCGACACCAGAGCGTATACAAGACAATACAGATAATAAAAATATAAATTTTAAATAAATATTTTATTTTGTCGAGTAGGGATCGAACTCACAACCGTCGCCTTACAATCACACCCGTGTACGCAACGACGGCCTCGAAGTTAATAAGTACCAGAACTTTATTTAGTACCAATCAAAATAAGAACAAAAAGGGCCTCGATAAAGTTTTTCCGAAGAAATCGTAGCACAATGATGAGTCTAATTCGGAATTGGATTTAAAAGGTGTTTTAAGAATTTCTTCAAAGTTTGAAATTGTTTAGAAATTGAAGCTTAGGCTAGGCTCTTCAGATTTAAATACGCTCAACTCAATATTTTTTGTTGACTATGAACGATTCACGAATTTTATTCTTCTTTTTATTTATTCTTTAACTTTTTCTGCTATAAGATCTAATATAAAATAAAATATCCAATTTTTTACATTGCCTGTTAGTGACGGAACTTAGCGCCGAACTTTGTTTTGGTACAAGAGCGAAGAAATTAAATTGTTTGATATATAAAACGCTAGTGCCAGACATAGCATGGGGCCCGCTAGTAGTAAATATAAACCCGATTTCCAAAGCAACTAGCTACATGGTTCAATTGCAATCACTGTAATGGTACGATATCTGCGTTTCATCAGTTAAATAACTAAGAAACTAGCTAAAATAAACTAGGCGAGCGGTATCAACCATCATCTTTCGCCATTTGCTAAATGAGTGGATTCCATTTCATGAGGATTTTATGTTCTATTAATATTCAATTTTATTACTAAAAATTTGTATTAAAGATTTTGCAATAAAAAATGTCTTAAATACTAATATAAAAGTTTTTGTTTGAGCAATCCGTCTAAGCCATGAAACGTGACAACGCTCGGACGGAGCTCGGATTAAGTGATATCGATCATAGGTGCAACTATGTATCTTCAAAGTGATTTTGAACGAGGTGTTACATATTTAACATTTATTACACTAATTTCTGTTTTTGTATTTAAAAAATCGGTTAAGTGCGAGTCGGACTTTCCTACTGAGGCTTCCGTACGAATTTTAGGATTGTTGGTCAACGGGAAGAAATTAAAAGTCGGAAAAATTTTGTAAAAAAATAACTGTTGTCCAATTTTGTAAAAAAATAACTGTTTTGTATAAATTGACTTTTTCTGTGCTGAAGCACACGGCATCGTAAATCTTGATACTTCCACGCAATGTTGAGATAAATAGTCTTGACAGACGGATAGATGGACACCAAAGTCCTTCAAGATCCTATAAGGGGTCCCGTTTTTTCCTTTTGAGGAGCCGAACCCTGAAAAAATTTAAATGTAAAACAATAAACATTCCTGCTTATAACAAATTTACAAAGTATTACTAGAGCAAACTTCGTTAATTTCGTACATTTCGAGAGTGAGTTAAAAAAGTAAATTAAAAGTTACTAAAACAGTAATGTCCCTACAACATTATTAAAGAAATGTTTTTGATAAGAAGAGTACGCGTTGTGTTTGTAGCATACGTACATGTTATCTTTAAGAAATACTGGTAATATTTTAACCCAATCCTTAACCAATTAAATCTTCCCAAGATGCCCTGAAAAATTTAAATGAGCCCCGAATGTTAATTCGGGACTCATTTATCCTTCCATTTCGCAACCAAGCTGTCTCTATCTATGTGTTTATAACGTCTACATGTATACTTATAATAAAATCGTAAAGGATCAGTCTGTACATGGAAGATAAAATGTGATTGGTGCAAAAACTATGATTTTTAATTTTTTTGTCTGTGTACTTGTTTACGCAAATCTCAGAAACGGACCAGTCGATTTCTTTGCAATTTTTTCACTACTGTAGTTCTATTTTATTTCAATTGGTTAATAGTAATAACTAAAAAAGTTATACCATTTTAAAAAATGTTGTTTGACAAAATTGCTATAAGTAACTGTTTTATTGAATTAATGCACTGCAACCATATAAATAATATTACTGAGTTAAAAAAGAAAATAGAATATCTTTATATCTTTAAATAAATTATCAAAATAACATAAGTATTATTACTAATTATATAAATTAACTTCTGTTTCATTAAGCACTAATTTTCGTAGCATTACTACACTTTGAGAATTTTCTTAATGATTCCATCTGCGCTTATTAATTATTAGCACGCCGCCTCGCCTTGTACATTTATAATAGAAATAAAGTTTACTACTCGATCGTTCAGCCATAATAAATTATTGGAAACGTTCTGAAATTAGCTTACTGAGATTTTTTCTAAATTCTGCATTTTTTTGGCCTGCTGCCGTGCTGTATTTTATACAGAATAGGGTTGAGGGAAACTGGGAACCTGGTGTTAAGGCACTCCGTTCTCGTTAAGATATTTTTTCCCACATACCGCCGGCGGTATCAACGGCCCGCTTTGCCTCGTTCCAAGAGCGAAGAAATAGAAATATTGATTTTTTTTCCTCGAATGGAACTCGAACCCACAACTTGTCGCTTTTATAGTCACACCCTTGTGTCTTTTCGCCCCGACTGACCTCAAGGGGTCAAGGGCTCTATCCTATGTAAATATAACTGTAGTTCATTCAATGGCGATAATATGAGAAATATTAAGAGAATCTAGGCAGACCCTGGCAATAGCCGGGATTAATGCCAGGAGGAAGAAGAAGAATATGAGAAATATTAAGAAAAATGTTTTACGTATATTTCATGTTATGAGAAGTAAGCAAAATTTAATTATTATAAGGTTCTCTACTAGCAATCCAGTATGCTTTAATATACAGAACGGGGCTATCTAAACTATGAATAGAATTTAAACCTCCATTCTATAATCATTAGGTATTCAGTCAAAAATTAATTAACAGCATCAACAATAAAAAGAAAACAAATATAATATGATACAATAATAAAAAATATATCCATTATTTATTTAATTAAAATTGGCACTATAAAATATGTATAAAATTTTAAATATGAACTTCCAGTTCTTTCTCACAGTTAATATTAATTTATCATGCTCTACCGTAAAGACAGCTAGGGTGAAATTTACGAGGGTCTAGCAGACATAAAGTGCTTTATTTTGTGTAAGGATTTAGTTAAGTTGGTATTGTGAAGAGGGCGCCAAAATTAACAATTGCGGTTACCTGAAAGGGACACAGATGACGTTAGTTGTTTCTCATTTTATTGTTAGATTTGATAGTATTTCAAAAGTCATTGAGATATTAATCAACTGAATATGAAATGGAACTATATATTATAGAAGTACTTTGAACAGGACCAAAATAAGACTACCAGTTTTTTATTCAACTTCACAATGTATCCCGCACACAACCGGATAGGCAGAGGGAACCTGGTGTTGAGACACTCCGTTCCCCACTTTCTGATGAATTCTGTTGATTAGTAGAACTCAACGCCGCGCTTTTTGGCATTCGTATATGGTTGAAATCGTTTTATTTATTTATCTTTCAGCTTCAACTTTTACTCCGATACTAGAGACCAGCTCACGGCTTCGCCCGCTGGAACTACGCTAATATTATCTACCAAGAAACCCACAAAAAAATATAAAATCATAGGATCATTACATTCATGGATGCCTATATATAGCTTCTATGGATAATGGTACGGAACCCTTTATGCACGAATATGTCTTGCAGTTGGTCGTTTTTTTGCCACTGTTAATATATCAACCTCATTTAAAATAATACACAAATGTTGCTATTTGAAATTGTTTACAATATTAAGTTCAGTTTAAAATGTTCTAAAAGAAAAAAAAAGAAATACTACTTTCCCACAATCGGCTTTCAAGATATTTATATTAAACTTATTTTTATTTGCCTAGCTTCCGTTTTAAGATGTTATACAATTTTATAATAGAATCTTTTCTAAAAAACTCACGTTTCTATTATAAAGAATTCAATTGACTTTTAAAATTATTAAGAAAATTAAAAATAGTATAAAAATAGTCATAAAATTGCATTTTGTCTTAAATTTGATAAATTGAGTGGCTAAAAGTTATGAAGAGACTTAATATATTTTATCGTTCGTTCGAAAGCTATGAAAATATAAAAGCAATTTTGAATTTTAATTATTAACTTTATACAATTTTAAAAATTATTTATCAGAACAGCGATTGCTAAGGAGGGTTTGTTAATTTTTTTCTGTTGTTTCATAATTAAGTTTTATAATTTAGTTGCTCTTTGTAATTATTTTTATCCCTTTTTTTAATACAGCTACTGAAAAATTTTATATATACAATGTTGACATAATTTGATCTTTGCCGTTGATAATAGACATATCGAATAGTTATTATTGTCTCATTATAAATATTTGTTTTATAAGTTAATTTAATTTTTATTTATTGTATTTATTTCTAGTACTAATTTATGTCATTAAGTAAAAAAAAAATTGACTAGTATCGCTACTGAGTATAGTGTCACTTCCTTTCCGTTTCCTTGACTCTCCCGTAAATTCGAGTTATTGTTTTGAGTGGTAGAATTTGATGCATGTATTGTTACCTTAGTGGGAAATAGAAAATACCTCATCCGAATATAGAAACCCACGACCATTGGAGTACAATGAAATGCTGTTTCACTGCGCCCTGACGGTCATAAACACAGAAGGTATATAAGGTGAACTTTAATAGAGAATCTAGAAAATGAAATGAAGTATTCACGTTTGACATTGATTAATTAGGGGAGGTTAATTGCTTTATGTCGTTAATGAGCGGTGTTTCATATTGTGGTTAATATATTATCTATATGAAGAAATTTCTATTCTTTTCTTCTTTTGTACATAATGAAGTGAAACTATTTTTTTTTTCAGCTTCACACTGTATCCCGACCACAGCAGGGTAGGCAGAGATAACATAGAGTTAAGACACTCTGTTCCCCACTTTCGCGCCGCGCTTTACCTTGATACCAGAGCGAAGAAACAGAAATATAAACTATTTGTTTAGCTGTATTTCGAAAATTAACTTTACATTATAAAGGCTTATTCCCGCTGTATTTGAATCCCTTACTTTTGAGCTACAGACAGATATAGACAGTGTCATTTAGATATTTAAAAGTTTTCCTAAAATTAATTTTTCGATATAGTTGTATATCCAACTTTGATTTTATTTTTAAATAATTTTCTCGTGCTTATATCCAGCAACTGACAACGTGAGCAATTGTTGTTATAGACGCACAGGAATGCCTGCTTACGTCTACTCCATTTCCAGAACGTAAATATTTATGCTTTTAACAATTTTGTTTGTTTTATCCGCTTTAAATTATATTAGCTTCTCAAAAAGCAATTAGTATTACGAAATCTCAATAACAATATAGATATACACTATTACAAAAAGCTTTGTTAAAATTTATTCGTTTTTAGAAATATATTTCATTGTTTTGCTTCAGTATGAAAAAAATGTAGCCATTGTTATTAAAAGCTTGTTTATTTTTTTATAGCTTGATGCTGTATTCCGCACACAGCAGGGTAGACAGAGAGAATTTGGAAACCTAGTGAATAGACACTGCCTTTTAGCGAGCTTGTTATATACGGGATACAGCGTGAATCTGAAAAAAAATATATACAATATACATACATTTACCCCAGAATTAAGATAATATATTTTGAATATACCTTAGCTAATAAAACAAAATAAAGAAATAAAAAGTGAAAATTCTACAAAGGTAACAATTTTAAATGAGTATTAAGTGAGAACTTGAGACATGATAAGAAGCTTTGTAACTTAAATCCTTAAGCAAATCGGGCTTTTGCTGAACATCTAAAACACGAATGTGTATACATATATACACATTACATATAAATATTTAATCAAAATTTATCAAATAAATAAAATTATTCCATAGTTTCAATATTACTGTAAACATAACGATTGTGGGTTCAATACGCATTTGGGGAAATTAATTATTTCCATTTTTGGCTCTGGTAACAAGAAAAAGCGTGGCGTTGGGCTCCTTCGCTTAACATGTATTGTCTCAAAAATTGGACGATAACTGGGGAGCGGAGTGTGTTGACACTAAGTTCTTTCTTCTTACTTTGCCATTTGCAAATTGACACTGTTTTATTTATGTTAGTGTTTAACACTGTTTTAGTTATTTTTTAAGGTATAACTTTGTTGGTATTGAATCTTCTTATTTTCTTATCTATCTTATATAAAGTAGATAATATGGAATAATTTTGAATAAATAGAAAGCTTTAACTACAAATATATTAAAAAATATCCATGTAGTTTTCTTATTGAAACACAAAACATTCTCTTATACATACATGTAGAGACAGTGGCTCTTAGCATTTTACGAAAAATATTTCTCATTCGTTATTTTATAAAGGAGTTTTTTATACAGCAGTGTACGAAATAGCTTCCAAGCTATGTATATTATGAAATATCTTACCTTACCTTACCGTATTTACTTTAAAAGTTTTTAGAGTAAACATATTAAATAAAATTTGATATTAATTAAATAAAAAATAATTAATTAAGCAGAAACATATTAGAAATTCCCTAATTATGTACTTTTTAGACGTATATAAAACAATACATACTGAAAACAAGATTCATTCGTATCATATATTCCAACTTAAAGCTCAAAGCTGTTTGTTTTCTTACAATTCTAACGACGCTTAATCGCATTGTTAATGTGTAAACAGTTTCGTGGAATAATCAAATGGTGCTATGAATATATATTAAGATTTCTATTTATTTCGTAAAGGTTTTATGGCGCAGTGGTACAGTCTGTCTTTGTGAACGCGACGGTAGTGGGATCGTGGCCGGCTATGGGATATTAACTGATTGTTTTCATTTCTTCGCTTTCGCAGAAACTAATTTTTGTATTGTTATTTTATTATTTGGATGTTTCTTTCGATTCTGTCTACTAGAACTACAAATACATTTGGTGGTTTCAAATTAATTAAAGAAAAATAGCATATCATAAACTTGTAAAAATTGAAATAGAAAAGATAGTATAAAATCCTCTAAAAAATGTAATTTTGCTCTGCGTTGCACGGAAAAAGTAAATTTAAGATTCAATTAAAATATTCCTCATATAATTTTAAATTAAAAATCTACATTGAAAGAAGATCAACAAAAAACACTGATTGGAATAAACGAACGGAACAAACTTTATTATCTTCGCGTTGGGGAGAGAGTAGAATATTTTCTTGAGATGATTGAAGGCAAATAGACTGATTCGCTCTCAGTTCAGTCCCGTCAAGAAGCGTTTCACTTGTTCAAGAAATAAAATTACCCGTTATCGGTAAGTTATTGCTGGAATTTATTATTTAGTTTGAAATAGAGTTTTACTATTATTGATTGAATCTGGTCGTGATGCAGGGGTACAAGCGACTGTAAGCTCGACAGGTTGTGGGTTCGATTGCCATTCGAGGAAATGAAATAATCTGGTAACGAGGTAAAGCGGCTCTGCCAAAAAGCATATTACTCTGTTAAAGATTATGTTCGCGATAAAGATGTTTAGAAATGAGTTGCTCTATTTCTAAGTTGTTAATTGTAATTGTTAATAATTGTTAATTGTAATTTATAACAAATATTGGCAGTTAAAAAGAGTGGCCATGAGTTTCTTTGCCTGGATCTTCTCATGAGCTCAACTATTTGAACGGGCTTTTTTCAAGTCAAAATTGCACATTTTTTTTTTGGTTATTTTGTTTTTAATTTTTTTCTGCTTTTATGACATGTCCAAGTAAATGTTAAGCATTTTTATGGAATAAAGATATTTTGACTTTGACTTTGACTTTTACAAAAAACCTATGATACTAGTGAAACAGTATGTATAATACAAGAATCTCTACCGATAATGCCAACTCAAAGTTAACATTTTTACACTTCTGCGACTGACGTCTCTGCGTTTGTTTTTAGAGTTCCTGAGGTTCCACGTCAGGTTACTGGGTTACAGGTATAGTTATTATATAAACTTTCAAACTTTTTGGTATAAACTTTGTATTGAGGATTCCGACATGTGGAATAATACTCCAAGACTGGCCGAATCAGAGCATTAAACAATGTGATGAGGGTTTTAGCCCGTTTAAAATCCTTTGATACACGCCTATGATTTTGTATGCTCTTTGACTCATAAAGTTAATATGATAAGCAAACAATAATATATCATCCACATAAACACTAATGTTACGTATTTCACTAAATCTAGTAACTAAATTGTATTCCATTTTATAATAAAAGACAATAAGGTTCCTTCTCTGGTAAGTTTGATTATATTATATTTTTTGACATTTAAATATCATTAGTTGAGGATAGTCGTGGGGCAAAGGCACAAGCGTATGACTGTTGCCGAGACAAAATTTCTGTGGGTTTCATTTCGACTGGAGCAAACGGAAGTTATTAAAATAAAAAAATAGCCAGCCCATTGACAACATCAGATGAAAAGTCTCTAGCCAAGGTCAACACACCATAACAGATACCTACTCAGCGTTAGGTATATTGAAGTTACCCAGTATAAGAAAGTAATCATCAGGGTATTAAAGAGCTTCATCTGCAAATATGCTCGTAAAATTAGACAAAACATCTTTATGACCAAAGATTTAAAATTTAAACTCTTAAAATTATTTCATTGAACACGTGTTTCATGGTTTATTAGGATTCACCCCTAAAAGTGCAAATGAGCGGGCGAAGCTGCGTGCGCCAGCTAGTATAAATATAAATAATTCTATTTTATCAGTGGAATTTCACGCAAAACGGAAGTGATATTCTTCATGCATAATAAATCAATTATCACAGTTCCAATGTATTCATATTTCGAATTTAGTCAGAAAAGCAAAGGGAATTATGTTAAGATACTTGTTAATCATTTTCCACCCATTTTAGAAACATAGAGTTTTGGGTACCGGAACCCAATGACAGGCTTTGTTTTAAATGAAGGGTAGTATTACATCAGTAATTTTAACATAAACATTACCCTGAAGAGAAATTCAATGTGTATATAGCTACAACCACGTTTTGGGTCAAGCACTTATTAACTGGACTAAGATGGCATTAATGGCTTACTGTAGGGATGAATACCTCTATACATCCGTAATATAATCGACATTGTCGACATTGTTTGCTTTGCTAACCTAAATAAGTAAAATAAAAAGAATAATCTATAACAGAATAAGTTTTTTGTGCCATTTACGGTTTGAAATATTCCTCGTTTCGCTCATCCATCTTTAACTTTATGCTCAAAAAGTCAAGTTAAGATTTAGTTTTAAGAAAGTTATGTATGTTGCTTTCTGTGATATATTACGAAAAACTCATTGAAAGAAAATGACATTAAAGAATATGCATTTGTAGCATCTAATGTTGCTCGCTACATGAAAATTTTATGGAAATATTTCTTTATAGCAATAAGTTTCTCACTGTATGCCCAATTTTCGCGTTTTGTCTTCTTCAAGTAAGGATCGAGACCACGGCTGTCACCACGATGTCCTCAATAACATGTACGTAATTTAATTTCATAATTTGTTGATGTTTAATTAAATAACTCTAATTCGTTATTTTAGATATATCAAATGTAATTTCAACAAAATGTTAATTTATTAATAACTTTAAATTATATTTAAAAAGAAAGTCGCTAATTTCATATAGTTTCTAAACTTATTTTTACGGATATCTAAGCGGAAGATATATAGGAAAAGATATAAGATAAGCTGTTTTAATATACATTATGTATATATCTATATATCTATTTAAAACATGCAGTAAATAAAGTTCTGTTCATCGTAATGAAGTCTGTGTTTCAACAAATATTGTTAAAATTTCGAAAACGGATCAACTTTTAACAAGGATTTCTTTAGGTTTCGGAACAAAATAAATAAGAAGTTCAGCTGAGTAGGGTTTGCATTCCATTTAGAGGGCACTCCATTCTAAGAGGCCCTTTGGTTCTTAAAACGAGTCAAGTTGCTAAATCAATACTGAATGAAAATTTTCTGATGTAATATATGTATAATTTTTTACCATACCAGACTATAATACAATTAATAGAAGATAAGGAAAAAAAAATTTTTTATAGTTAAATAAAATTCTATGGAGCAAAAAAAGTACTTTCATCTACTTCTTTTAATTATTACGTCCTTTAGCAGGTTCTTCAGTAAAGCTTAAAAACTCCCTAGCAAAGAAAATTAAGTTGGTACATTAGCATGGAATTGACTTCGTGTGAATATTTCAATATACCTGAGGCAGAGATTTGCACGTTTGAACTAAAGATTTATCTTCACCTTCAGGGATTAGTATTTCAAAGGTTCCAAAGTACGAATAAAATGTTATTATGCCTCTGGGAGGAATATTTCTCTTTGATTATGTAATTAAAGTGTATTTTTGCTACTTTCGCGTTTTGGATATAAATTGTAGTTAAGAGCTGTATAAAATTTTATAAGTTTTAGTATTGTGGATTTTATAGTATGTTAATTTTACGTATTTGAATAGTAAGAGACTTGTTTAATAATTTAATAATAGACGATCTCGTCTACCAATTTTAGATTTAAAATATTTGAATGTAGCTTTTATATATTTTTCTTTAGTATCTGAAAATTATAACAGAGATGTATCATTAGTTTATTATATTATTATTTATTTACTTATTTATTCTTGTGTTTCTTATACAAGTAAGTATTTAATAAGGCACCTACTTGAGATTCAGAAAAGTTTATTGCAAAGTCCACTAATAAAACATTGAAGAATTATTAAGATTTATATGTAGATATGTATGAATGTGTATAACAAAATACTAATTTAAACCAAAATTTGCATAGGAAAATTTCAATTTAAATGATTTCAAAAGGATTTGCATACACGAAATGTTGTATTATTGATACAATGACTAATAATTTACAATTATTGAACTGTTGATAGTGTTAAGCTAATGAGATTTTAATATCAAACTGTTATTAGTACTTCCTTATTTCGAATAAATTATAAAATTCATAGCGTTTGAAATCGTTGATATGTCCGGTTAACCCATCCTCGACCGTGCCAATTTGGGAACACTTGTTTAAGATTTTTCTTAAAAAAAGTTTTGCACAAACTTTACAATTTGATCAATATTTCTTTAGTTAAGGTATAGTAATTAAATACAAAATATAGCGAATATCTTTTATTTAATAGTATTTATCAACCATATGAATGTGGTCAAAAAATCTGGTATGGAGGATCAAAACTTTAAACTCACTCTTTCATATTATCAGCCATGATTTCAGTATACATAGTAGAAGCTCAGTACTTATGATGACGAACCAAATAACATAATCTATTGTAATTTAGTAAATGTGTTCTTGAATTACTCAAGAAAATCATGAAAAAAAATAGTTGACCCTAGTTTATCACTTCCTATTCATATTGTCAGAACCAGATTCCTCGCAACGACAACTAACATAGCCGTTATTGCGGCACGTATTAGCAACATATGTTACAACAGATGCAGAAGTTATACAGAAAATATCAAATTGAAAATTCATTTCTACGTTAAGCATATTTTACGTTAAAACAACCAAAACATGAGTTGAATGGAAATTTAAAAATTTCATATTTTATAAGAATTTTGTTTAAATAGCATTACTTATTCACAATTAATTTATATTTTACTTTGAAAAGATTCCTCCAAGGCGAACATAATACGAGTACAGCGTATAAATATTTTCTTTGTTCACAATGGAACAGAGTCTTACAGTTTAGGAAGCTTTCATTTAATTGCGTTACTTAAAATAACAATAAATAATAATATTTTTATTTCTTTAATTTCCTTTGTTTTGTCCAAACTTTTACGTGTTTCATATAATTTTGTAATTGGCAAAGTTACTCAAATTTCGGTCCTTTAGTGAAGGATCTAGTGGGTTTGTTAATGAATCATAATTCAATGATATATGGGACTAGATAGAAGTTTTGATAAATTATGTATTTCAAATTGAGATATTAATATCAATAGACCGCTCTAACCCTTTGTCATTGTATTAAATGGTGATATTGATTTATATGGCTAAAGCGTCAAACTTCCAAATTAATAATAAATATCTTACAAATTAATACGCTTTTTCAAAAATTGTGTTTTTTGTATAAACACAAAATATGTAGAAAATTAATATATTATTTTTTAGCCTCTAGACTTGTCGCTAGAGGCCAATCGTGGCGTAGGGGTACAAACATGTGACCGTAAACGCTGATTGCGGGTTCGATTCCCACTCGAGGAAATGGCATAGAACGCAGAATGCGGCGGAAAACGGGAACAGAGTGTTTTAACTAGACTCCCTCTGCCTACCTTACTGTGTGTGGGAAGCAGCGTGAAGCTTAAAAAAATATATTTTACTTGTATTAAAAGATAGTAAGAGGTGCTTGGTCAGTGGAAGTAAGCATTAAAATTGTGATTTTAATTCCAAGGCCCAACCTATTCGGTCTATTTATATTTTTATATCATTTTTTCAGAAGGGAGAAGGGTACGGTCCGAATTTCTGTATGTTTTTTAAAGAACAAAAAACCAACACTCGGGTCGTAAGGCACATTCTGTACTCGCGTTCTGTAACGCGATGAACCTGGACACGTACGGTGAATATATGGCACGTACTTAACCGGTGTTTTTTATTATAGCTTTTCAATTTGTATGAATACACACACATATTTTTGTAGAAATTGTGAAGCTATAATAAAAAAAAACGGTGCATGTCGCACTCGCCAGAGGCGTCAGAGGCTTAAGTTTGTCAATTTTTATAATTTGTACTTCCTGTTGACCTACAATCCTGAAATTCATACAGAATCCGCAATGGGTTAGTCCAACTCGAACTGAACCTATTTTTTATATGGAGTCCATATCTAAAATCTATATTTTTAAGTGGAAACTTATCATTTATTCCTATCTAATCGTAGCATACATTTTATCTCCTACACAAAGAGAGTAATTACTTTAACAGTTTGGAGTATTCGGGTTTGAATAATACAAAGTTATCGTTCATTCGCAATATTGCAGCATATGCGAGGTTTCACAGTAACGGTCCTAATAGAGATCCTTGAGGAACCCCACAATGTACTTCTCTTCGTACTCTACGCCTATCTTGGGTTAGATACATTATATATCTAGAACACAAGTAATCTCATACTACAGCCTGCACTTACAAGGTAAATCGATGATACACAGGCTTTTGGTATAAATATTAGTATATTTATAATTTTTATTATTTAAATAGTAAGAAAATCTTTAAAAAATAATATTAATTTAATTTTTTTTTCAGATTTGCAGGGGACTTGTTAAATTTTTATTTATTCTGAAATATGGTTCAATCCTATCTGGAACCACGGTCGATCCAATTAGTTACTGTCGACTGATAAATGGGACAGCGCGATTTAGATATGGTAAACAAATGGCATAAATTGTGGATATTTTAAAATTTACCTTCTATCATCTAGTGTTGTATTTCGTTTTTACAGTAATTAAAGATATTCTATTAGGATCATCTGATAATTGATTAAAAAATCTTAACCTATACATATATACTCGTATATATTTTTACTTTTTGAACTCCAATGAAAGTCTGCAGTAAATTTAAAATTAAATATTTTCATTTAATCCCTCTGGTGTCAAGGCAATGCGCGGCGTTGAGTTTAACCACTCACGCAATGTCTCTTAACACTGGACTCCCACTGCCTATAAAGCTGAAAAAAAGAGAAACATTCCGACTATGATGATATTTGTTATTCAATTTCACGCTTTTATATCCCTCATATAGCAGGGAATGCCGACAAAACTTAGTGTCAATAAACATGGTTCTCCGACTTTCGCCTGAGTCCGCAGCGAGGCGAAACTCAAAGCCGATCTTTGTGTACAGGTAACTGGTAAATTAAAACAATTCATTCCCCAGAACGTGAATCGAATTCATAACCATCGCATTAACTAACAGACTCTATGGCGCCACGATGGCTATTCCTAATAAAAATATAAAGCATTAAGCTCCTTACATATGATTAACTTTAGTCTTAAGTAAAATATCAACTCCCGTCTGTCCATCGTTTTATTACATCGTATTCTGGTCCTTGCACTTAATTTATTTATTAGAGAGTTAAAATTAGTAATAAAGTAACTTGAACAAATTACTTACTTAATAAAACGATAATTTCGTCGAAAACGCTTGAGTATATAATATTCTTTATTTCATCAAGATTAAGTACAACGTGAAGAACCATTATGTTTAATTAATTTAACCGAAAACACGGACTGCCCGAAAAAGATTTATTAAATTTTACCAAGTAAAAACACTAAAGATAGGTGGTATGTGAAATATTTAACATTAATAAAAGTATAGAGTTCATCCAAAATTATTATTATTTTTCAAATATTTTCCTTATTAATTGAAATATTTAATATTTTAATTTCTTCGCTCGTATGACAAGGTTCCGCCATTATACACTTATGATCTCTTCAAAAATCAACGGAAAGTGGGGAACGGAAGTGTCTTGATGGGAATCGAGTGTCTTAACACTACGTTCCCAAATTTTCTCTGCCTATCTTGCTATGTGCAGGACAGAACTTGAAGCTAAAAAAGGGTAAATTGAAGAATATAATACGTTTATAATATATTTTTATAAATTATTTTTGCTTTAACTATGTTGTTTGAATTTTAGTTGCACACCTTCCATTCCATTCTTTTGTAAGAATATTTTCAGTAGAATATAAAAAATGTTATATATTATAGGTATATGTACACACATGGGTAAAACCTTATTTAAGTAACTTTACAGCTTAAGCGTATACCCTAAAAATCACCCTCTTAGCGATATTAGAAAAGTTTGATACGCTATTGAACACTGAAACAGACTTTGTAAATACGATATTTGCCTAAAAAAGGATACATTATTATATAGTTTTTTTATAGCTAAAACTAAGAACGGTAGGTGGAGAGAGAGAGAGAGAGAGAGAGACTAAATAGCGGTTAGGTATAATGCTGTATTACCAGTTTTGCATGTCGCATATTTTTATAAAGACTTTTTAGGTTGTGTAATAGAACCAGTGATGAAAAAGTAAGTGTGGGGGCTATGTCGATGGAGGATGATCACATATCCGTGCACCGTACTCAAGTAGGCCCACGGAAAAAGATTTATGCATAAGCTTTTAACTAAGCCAACGCAATCTAAGGAGTACGAGCTTTTGTACTGCATTTTTTGGAAGTCTAAAAAAATTTATATAATTGATCTTTCAATTCAATAATATCATGCCATTCCAATATCAAATCGTATAACCACAACCACCAGTAATATTTATTAGGGAAAACTTAATTTATTAGGTGTGTATTTTTATGACATTAAACAGCCCGCCTTGCCATTTCGGCTGGTTTGGGCGTCAAAAGCATCTGTCGTGTCGTGTCGCCCTTTTCTACCTTCATCAATGGCTAGGAGCCGCCTGGTTTATTTTACGAGACATAAGAAATATGAAATATATCAATACATCCCCATTATTTTTATTTCGCTGTATAGTATAAAATGCCAAAATAAATGGCTTTTTAAATATTTTGGTTTTGAAGTATAAACCTGATATTGAATCTATTTATTTATTGTTAATTCTATTTATTTATTGTTAGTCTATTTAAAAAAGTGGAAATCGAACCTACCACCATCGCGCTTCCACACGCTGTCATACATGAGTTAATTAATTAAGTACCATAACTTAACGTACTTAATTAAGTGTTTTGCGCTTTAATAAAAAGCCAAGGTCACTTTTATGACACATTTGAGCAGATCCCCCTCTACCGTGAGTGGCTATTAAATACAATTATGGCCAACGTTTAACCCCTAAAGACCAGAACTAATAGGCTATATAATAAATTTTATTTCCAGTATCTACTATAGAAATATTGTCTTTAGACACCTGAGTGTTAAATATAATAAATATTTTTAGGTAGACCTATAGTCTCATAATAAACCATCCTGTGAATAGTGAAGAATCACTATTCTTCTATTTAGCGCGTTTAGTCAAACCTCCAAAAGTTCCTTATTATTTATTAATAAGAGCATATTTGTAAATGCCTAACCTTTGTAAAATATTAAGTAAAATTCGATATACTTCAACTTCAAATGACGACAAAGAAAACAACATTTATTTTTTCTTTAACAAACAAGACCAATTAAAATCTACAGTAATAACTGTAATACTGAGAAACTTTTTGGTACGTTTATATATTTAAATGAACATTTAGTTCTTTGTTCTGAACAAATGAAAATAATAAAAAGAACATAACTTTCGCTTTTCAACTATGAATTGAAAATAATAAGTTTATATATAATATTTCGTTACAAATATCACAGATAAGAATATATTGAACATTTATTATTATTATTTTTATACTTGAGTTCGCTCTGCTGTCGAGAGCGCCGCGTTGAGTTTCGCTACTTAATATGCAATGCTTTCAGAATTCGATGGAAAATGGGGAACGGTACGGAGGTAAGTGTGTCTATGGGAATGTAGTGTCTTAACGAGATCTCAAGGTTCCCTTTCCCTACCCTGCTATTTGCGAGATACGACGTGAAGCTAATAAAAATAGAAATGCTAATAAAAATAGAAATAAATAAGAAAGCTTTTAGACGCTTCTTCAGAAATTTTAACATAATTAGTAAACTAATATGTATCTATACTCCTGTATTTATCCACTTTTATTACTAAAAAATACAAAACAAAAGTAACGTCGCGGCCATATGCAAAAATTTGAAATTTATACTGAATTAAAAAAATTTCGAACACAGCTGTTATCCTCCTGGGCATGATAGTCGTAGTGAGTTAGGCCAAACATTTTTGTTGGTTATTAAAATTTTGCACAAACATTTTTTTCTTTTAGCTTTTCGGTAATTGAATAATATTTTTATAATATAGCTTTATATTATAATTGTGGCAGTGGTGGCACAGAGATACAAGAGCTGTCTATAACGCGACGGTTCTGGGTTGGATTTCCCGTCAGGGAAATTAAATATTTAATACATATTTTTTGGTAGAGGCAAAGCAAGGCTTTGAGTTTCGCCGTTCAACACAGGTGTTCTCCCAGTACAATAAATATTAACGTGGTATTCAAAAGTCAATAATATATGGTACAAAATATGTAAAACCAAAAAAAGAATTACAAAAAATATTTTAATTTATTAGTGCTTTACTCGTAGATTACAATTCGTCTGTCAGCTTCAATCCATGTAGTAAATCGATCGAATCTTTTATAACTATCGATTGCCTACATGCGGGTGCCCCTGATATATGTACATACTTTATACATTACCAGTCCAGTCGAGGCCACTCGTGGTACAAGAGAGGTAGAGGTACAAGTACTATAGTGAACGCGACAGGTTGCGGGTTCAATTCCCATACGAGGAAATAAAGTTTTTAATATCATTTCTTAGCTCTGATGTCGAGGCGAAGCGCGCGTCAGGCAATGCCTCTGGAATTCGTTGGAAAATAAAGAACGAAGTGACTTAACACTAGGTTCTTTCTTCCTAACCTGCTGTGTGCGGGATACAGCGTAAAAATAATAGCACATTACATTGTTTGCTTACTGAAAAGCTAGATAATCCACTATCTGAACAAAATTTATTATCTATTCGGCTTAGCTAAAAATTTTAAAGTCAAATAATAACTTTGCTGATATTAACAGTATTTTAAGATCATTTTCGACCTCGAAATACAAAGTTACTTTAATATTTAAAAAACCAGCAGTTTTTATTTATTTTATCATATGTATAGTTGAAGTACGGTTCTGGATTTTGCCCCCTAATACTACTACAGTATAAAGAAGGAAATAATGTGCCGAGATTACCTACTTATTAGTCTGTTTGCCAGAAATATTTTAATAATAAAGAAAAATATGACTAGCACCTACACAAACAGCAGAGTAAGTGAAAAAACTATATGGAATATTTAATTTCGTGAGCTGGAGTGTTGACTGTATAATTTTTCATAAATAACGTATAAAATGAAAAACAAAATTAATTTTAAAATTTCTTGTATTTTTCCTGTTTTAATATACTTTATATGTTATCGTTGCTTTTTGATTGTTAAAACTGCATTTAATATTAGAAGTTTTACATATAACATTAGGAGTATTTATAGTCAATTATATGGAAACGTGATCTAAATATTAAGCTTAAATTCATCTAAATTATAACTTTTTCTCGCAACACTGCGTTGAGTAGCGGAACACAACGACGTATTTCTTCGTTATTAGAAAGAGAAAATGAAAATGTTAAATATTTTTTCCCCCAACTGGAACCGAACCCACACCGGCCGTGCTTACACTCACATCCTTATAAGTAATTTCAAACATAATTCATTTTAACAGTAAATAAAGCTTCAAACAGTCTTAAATAAGTATACCTCCATCAAATTTTAACTGCTTATATGTCAAGGTAACGAGCACAGTACCTATATCGCGCGCTCTGCATAGTATTGTCTTAAAAATATTGCGATTTAAAATAATAGACGCCAATACTCAACAGGTGAACTTGAATTATATTAAAAAAAGTATGTTATCTTATTGTTTTTAGGGGATTCTTTTGTATATAAATACATTTGTTATCTAAAAACAATTTGTTATTTTAGTTTCCTTCATTTTGTCTTTAGTATATACTCTAGGCAATAAAATGTATTTATATTATGTTTAGAGACATTAATATAGAAATAACGACCACAGTCTGACAAGCTATTTATAAATATGTATATATTAAGTACTTGTTATACAGTAGATGTATATTTATTTAATTTTTGTAATTTTTTCCACGTTTTGCGAATCAATAAAAAAATTATGGGTCAAGTTAAACTAATTGTCTGATTAATTGGATGTGGCGTGGATCTTGTGAATTCCGATTCTTGAAATAGAAAGCGCTGCTCGCATTCAGGCCCAGGGTTCTCAACATCTATCGATGATTGATTGTGATTGAAGATTGGCTCATTTTAAAAATACTGCCGAAATAAATCCTATAAAATGCTTCACAAATTGTTGACGGCATTGGCTGTAATTTTAATATTTATAGTTTCTATTTTGCGCATAGATGAATCACGCCTAAATCATGAAAAATATAATAAATATAAAATGTAATAAATTTTTCGATATCCACTAAAGTTGCGTTAACTGATTTATTTTGTCTACAATTCACTTGGCGTTGATAATTCTTTATTTATATTATACTAAGATGTACCTATAAAAAATATGAATTTTAAGTAGCTACACGAATTTTTCAAAATTTTATTATAACGTTGGTTTAAATAACTTTTAGATTTTAGATTATTTTTATAGACTGTTAGATTTATTGTTTTCCATATTTAAATATTTAGCAAAATATAGCAATATTTCTACTTTTACATAACAAAAAAAAATTAGTTAGCACGTTCATTCGTATTTATTCATAAACCTTGTACGACATTTTTTTTATTTTCTATTGGATATAATATAAAAAAATAATGTGTTGAAAATGAATCTTGACTACCTGGGCTATCAACATGAGGAGCGGCAAGATCTGGAGACCAAGTTCAGCAGTACGGACTTCGTCGCCGATAGAGTAGCACGTTTCCGCGCGTACTTCGCCGCGTTCACCAAAACAACGAATATAAGTGATGCAAACCTTTTCCAAGACACACACCCTTCATCACTAAAGTTTGACACAAACATTAATCATGCTGGAACAATTGGTAAGTCCCATATATAATACTCGTAGTCTAGTAAAAGATAATATACAAAAAATATATTAAAGACAATTTTAGCTTAAGTTATTATTTTATAATATTTATGACTGATAAAAATTGTTTCTTAAATGCTTAGAGGATTAAATATGATATTCTTGATATTATTTAAAAGTATTCATAATAATATTTTGAAATAATGAGGCTTCATGTGCGCTACAAATGTATACGAAACTGATACCGCCTGTGGTTATAATTCGACGAATTTTGTCCGCAGAATAATATATTTCCAATAAATAGAACAATATTATATAAAATAATGAAACTGTTATAATGAAACGTAATTTATTAAATAAAATTCAACAGCTTGACAGAGGTAGGCAGAGGGGTTGGTTGGCGGAATTCAACGCCGCGATTTGCCTCGACACCAGAGAGAAGAAATGAAAATATAAGTTTAAATGAATAAAAAAATATAATAAGTTTTATTTTTATATGTTGTTATTATTTTATATGTAGTTATAGTCTATATCTACAGGAGACAGTCAACGTAACGACTTCTAATGGTTCCGAGCATTCGCTGAAACCTATTACATGACAATAGCCCTCTTTTGTCGGTACATTTTTTTATTATAGAGTCATTAACAGATTTTTTTTAATATCTAAAATAAATTATATAGAATTTGTAATAAATTTCTATATAGCAGAACTTCCATCCACCCTCTTTCTCGATCTCATTTCAATTTATCTATCCTTATTGTTTTACGCTTAAAGAAAATTGTTAAACTCTTATCTACATTTAGTAGATGTCTTTTCTTTGTATTTGCTACATCCAAGGCATACGTTTGAGTGTTGACTGAGAATTAAATTAAGGTAAAGAAGGTATATTTTGTTAGATTTTAATTAATACTGTCATATATTAAAATACTTAAAATATTTTAAAATTCTTATAAGAAAATCATAATTTTCTTAGACTAAATTATGTTCTAATTTGCAATGCTACACACGGGTTTGATTAATTTAACGAGCTAATAAATTAGCTAGTTATCTAATTTCTACATATAGATAATGTGTTTTATCTTTTTTATCTTTTAGGCAATAGACAAACATACATTTAAGTATTATTATTTTTTTGCGGAAGTATGTCTACTAAATTATATATTGGGTATATTTATCTCACTAGATGGAATGTGACAAACAAATCTATATAGATATCATTTTCTCTTTAAAATAAGAAAAGTAAAAAAGTTGGTAAAAATCTCGATTTATTCATATTTCATAAAAACTAAGATTAATTAATACGATTAATAGTTTTGTTAAATCCTGTAAATCTAAAACTGTCATTAAATTTAATTCGATAATATATTTATTATAGTAGGTATATTAATTAAATTATATTTTTAGTCCTTTATAAGATAGAAATATATTAATTTACAAGATCTCAACTTTTCATTTAACGCTACTCCACAAGTATACGTTAATGGCAATTAACGTATAATTAAAATTTTAGGTACTTAATTTTATACTGAACTAAAGTTTCACCGTCGTAGCTCAGTCGGTGAGCGTACACGCGTTAGTTAAAGGTTCGTCTCCTACACTGGTATAATTAAATCATTTCCAGTTCCACGTTCTGCAGAAAATAATTAATTCTTCCGAGTGGGGATCGAACCCACAACCGTCGCGTTACAGTCACACTTCTTTTTTTCAGCTTCACGCTGTATCCCGCACACAGCAGGATACGCAGTAGGAAAATAGTGTTAAGATACTCCGTTCCCTACTTTCTGCTGAAATCTGGAGGCATTGCGTGTTGACTGGTAAAACTCAACGCCGCGTGCCTCGACACCAGAGCGAAGAAATTGAAATATAAACATAAATAAATATTTCACTTCCTCGAGTGGGAATCGAATCCACAACCCTTGTGCCGCTGCGCCACTGTTGTAATCCTACGGAATTTTATCTGATGTAATATAAACATGTGTGTACACACACACATATGTAAAGATGTCATATATTATATCTTTGCGTAATTGGGTTCCCTCACCTTTTGACACCGAGGCCGGACCAGGAACATGCTTTCATTGTAGTGTTTAGTCTAATAGATAAAAGATTAATACGAATGATGAAATGACAAAAAGTTATTTACTCCATATGACAAAATTTATTTATTTATGTATTTTATTTACGGTTTTTTCATAAAATTATTATTTTGATTAACTATTAAATTTATTAATTTGATTAACAATTCTAACATGTTTGTTAGATACACTGATATGTTCAATTTTTTTTTGTAGTTGAGTGTTGAATGAGTTTCAATTTCGGGACCAAAATAAATATATTTTTTTTCCAATATCGTTAGCCATTTTGTATGCAATTTTAGAAAATAAATATGGATTTTAAATTATGATTATACGGAATATGTAAATATATACACAAGTAAATTTACTCTGTAAATTTAAAACTAATCCAAAACATTCTACTTAAGACAAGAATAAAACATATTTTATTTGCTAATTAAACTGCTTTTAAATAACAAACAACGAGCTATGTTTTTATGGATTATACGAACTTGTTTATATAATAACAATAACGAAGTAAATCTGCTGAAAGTGGACACTTAAAAAGCTTATATTGTAAGTCGACGACATTATACCACATCGTTTGTTAAAGTTGTAGAAAATAATAAAAATGATTATCGAAATTTTACGTTTTATTTTACGCTATTTACTTAGCGTAAAATAAACCGTAGTATAAATTTCGATAATATTTTTAGAGTTCCGTATCTCAAAATGTAAAAACGGAATCCGTATAAGTTTTAGAACCATTTATCTCGAGGTCGCGTGGTATCTCCTCTCGCTGAAATTCATATCATATATTTATGTTTATGATCTCTTGAAGCACAGAAAAAAATCAACGTTTTACTTAAGGCAAATAACGCAATAAGAGCATTTAAGCATCGATTTTGCTGAATTTTGTATGAAATCTTTAGGAAACTTCCCGTAGACCCAAACAAAACGAACAAAGGAAAAAATCCTAAATATGAAAATTTAAATTTATAGAGAACATTTTGCATTGCCGTATAAAAATTGAAGACCTGGATGGAATATCTGATAAACAAGTAATTTATTTTTAAATTTTAATATAAGAAATAATAAAATGCCGCTTTAACAAAACTTGTTAAGATAAAACAAATGTGGTCTGAAAAACAGTTAATTTAGAAAATGAAGTAAATCTATAGAATACCCTTTAATGGACAATCTTGACTTATTTCAATACAATATTTGCTGAAACTTCATTTAAACTTTAACATAAAATTTTGACTTATCCAAATAATATTATAATTTAAATTGATCGAACAAAAGACGAGAATTCTCTTGGAAATGAAGTATTGGTTTCAATGACAGTATCGACATGAAAATTCGTTATTCCCGATATTATCTTCAATATCGAGAAAAGTTTTCCAACTGTCATCCGATGCTAGTATCTGGAAGTCCCATTAGTTCGATTGATTAGGTAATACGATACAGTAGTAACAAATCCAAAAGTGCATGTAATATTAAGATAACGAGGGTTATTGGGCAGCATTTATTTAATAGACATGTATTGTTACCCTTCATGTATCGACTTCTATTGTTGCCCTATTGCGATAATAAAATATTATGGAATAAACTTGTTAAAGGGTTATTGAAGTTGCTGATCTCTTTAGGGTTTCAAGTAAGTGTGCAAGAAGTGTGTGTTGTTCGTTTACAAATTTCTCGAAAACGCAAGTCATATGGAAGACTACCGGCCCATTCGCGGCTTCGCCCGCATACCGCCTATACTACTTTAGTTATGTTACAATTGCCAAGAGTGAAGAGATTAATGCTTATCTAATAATTAAGCCATTATCGATTAAGAATAATTCTTAATCGATGATAGAAGAAGTCAAATGATACTATAAATATTATAGCGTCTTATTTTGCCTCAGACATTATTTTAATAATAATTGGTAATATCAATTAAGCAATTGGTCGTGAATTTTTTTATAGTAGGAACGACACATTGATCGATGGCCGATTTTCTTATTCTTTGGGAAAGTCGCTTATAACTATTTTCACATTAAACAACTGTCACATTAAACAATACACTATCAATTGCAAAAGTTGGTTGGTTGGTTGAACTTTTACAATTGATAGTGTATCTTTAATTATTAATTAAAGATACTTCTTTTTAGTAAGTTCAATAAAACATAAGCCTTCTAAGTCAACGTCAACATTAAAAGATACGAGCATTTATGCATAGATTTTCTAACATTTTGTATGACACGGGACTCCAAGGAATAATCTGGAAGGATAGATCTGGATATTTGTCGATTTTAGCTCGGCACCTTCACGAGTTATTGGGAACAAGGACAAAGACGAATAACAAAGCGATTCTACGGATTCCGTTTTTTCTCTTTTGAAGTATGGAAAACTTCACTGATAGAGTCATCATAAATAAATGGAAAAAGATTTTTCTAAAAAATCAGCTTAAAAAAAAGCTAAAAATAATAATAGCTTAACATAACGCATAACATCGTTTTTTTTAAGAAGATAGGTTGTTAATATCTATTAAAGTAACATCCCAGCTGTTCTTTTCGAATTATAGTGTTTTATATTTTACATTTTTCATAATTTTGCCATTCAAAAAAGTTTACTTTGCTCTTTTACTTTGTTTTTTTTCGATTACATTGGGGTTAAAAGTCTCAAAGCATGTCAAAGCTTTTCATATGCCTTTACAAATCCTTTTCCACCACTACTCTTAAATTTTCATTTCGTACCTTCAAAATGATTATATGTTTTTTACTTTTAATACGGAGAAATAAATGAACAAAATGACAGCAGACAAAAAAAATATAAATTAAAATTTTTATCTTTTTTATTACCGGTCAATTTCCTTCGTGTGTTTTCCATACAACGTGACATTGGCGAAATGAATTGTGCTCAACTGGCACGCTCGAAACGCCATATATCAAGAATTCAATTCAAATTAAAAATTACCTACCTTCTAAAAGGTTTGTAGGATTTTAAATTGTAGAAATCGTCAAATATTTTTTTTAACTATTTGCTGAAGTATATTTTGTAATAATTGGCTTTATTAGCAATATCATATAAATAATAATCATATTAGCAATAACGTAATGCATGTTTTAGTTTCAATAGTAATGTACTCTTTAGATTTAGCTTCAATACTAGTGTGAAATTGTTGACATTTAGCAGACTTCCTTGAACAGATTATTCTAAGGCGACGGCATAGTTTATGTAATCTTCTTTGCACGCTTTATTCGTATTCTAACTTGTATATACATATATGAAGTACTTATAGTAACCAAAAATTCAGCTCATCTCTGTTTATACGTACAAAATAAAAATAATATTTATTTTATATATGTTAGTATATTTTTCTTACACTCTTTCATTGATAATAATTTTATATAATAAGAAAATAATACATTAGGCTGACCTAAATATTTCATGAAAGAGTTAGAAAGCTCATTTTATACTAATAAAATTCAACCAATAATAATTTAAACCAATAACCGCACTTTACTAAAACTATTAAAGACAGCCAAAAATTGTAATAAGGTAAATTTAATCTCATTATCCCTTTCCAATGCATTCTTACAAAACTGAATATAAGGGAAATGCCGAGCTGTAAATAGATATACGAAGCTTATTCGTCAGTTGACGTCTTTCAATAAAGTAAATCCATTTCCAAATGGTCTAGTGAATTTAGGTGTTTCAATACTACTATTTACTTTGAAAAGATTTGCTGTATATTTTTATACATAAAGTAAATAAGCTTTTCTTTAAAGAACTCACTGTATCGTAATCTATAATATGTTACTTTAGAATTACATCAATAACAGCTGTGTAGTGCTCGTTTTTGTTTAATCTTAAAACAAATTCCGGTTGGGTATATACTTGGGACGGTTTCGTGAAATTACGTTATTTAAGAGCATATGTAAGGCATGTGGCAGATATGGTATTACGTGCCGTTGATGTAACTCTATGTATATTACAGACCTTGACGCTATTATAAGATGTACTTTAATATCACAACAGTTTCATTTTCTGTCCAAACGATAAATATTCATGCCCACACGCCTACACGACCTTGAAAACAACAAAAATCTGAATAATAATTTTAAATTTGTTTTTCTTTGTTCCAGATTATACAGTTACAAGATAAAATAAGAAAACAAAGAAAATAGGAAAATGTTTAACCTCAATAACGGAGTCTATAATAGATGAATCGCGAGGATGGCAAACACGACTGATGCGTATTGCGTCCCTGGCGCCACCAATTTCAATAAAGCCTACAGTCGCCTCCATGGATACATCGCTATAGTAATATGTATTATTGGATCCGCCACCAACTCAATAAATATAGCAGTCCTCAGCCGCCGAGAAATGATCAGCTCCACAAATTCAATTCTCACAGGTCTAGCGGTTGCGGACCTTCTTGTTATGTTAGAATACATACCCTACGCTTTGCATATGAATATCAAAATTGGTCCACAGGTGAACAAAAATACCTACGCTTGGGCTGTTTTCGTTTATTTCCACTCCATCTTCAGTCAAACGTTTCATACAATATCCATCTGGTTGGCTGTGACGTTAGCAGTTTGGCGATATGTGGCTATTGCTTTTCCACAGAAAAATCGAAGTTGGTGTAACAAAAAGAACACGACCTTAGCGATCGTTAGCGCGTATATCATTTGCCCTTTCCTCTGTCTTCCTATTTACTTCGCGATGAACATTGTGCCCAGTGAAGTGACTCCCCATAACAATTCGCAGTTTGCGGAGGATTTGTCTTTGCCGCAAAATAGGACCGTGTATGTGTTAGAAATGTCTAAAAACAAAGAGTTAGTTACCGCAATAATGTGGATTTACAGTGTTATTTTGAAACTTGTGCCAAGCATAGCTTTGTCAGTGTTGAGCACTTGCTTAATATCAAAGCTTACAACGACAGAAAGAAGGAGGCAAAAGCTATTAAAGCGATCAACGATCGGATCCGCCGAGGCAAGTATTATTTTTATTACTAATTTTATGGCTTAAATATCCTCTTAAAAAGTCTGGCAAATTGCAGATATGTATAAATTAGGTAATAACTAAATATTTTTTGATTGAAAATATTATTATCTGGGTAAATTTTTGTAGTACTGAATTGGTATTCACTGGGGACTAAAGTTTACGGTATTTAATTACCTTAAAGCGACAATAATTTGTATTATACATTAATTTAAAAATATATAAACATATTGTAAATATTAAACTGTTAGATATTAACAAATTAAACGTTAATAACAACTTATATCAAATTTCTCACATTTTCATATGCACTTTGACGCTTTTAATTTATTTACAAATATTATGTAGATACATTCCTGGTATTCTGTGTATCTCTTCATTGCGAATTCACAATGAATTCGCAGAATGGCAGGTACTAGTGAGGATGCCACGGGGAGAATGAAGAAGAACGGGCTCTGTTGGTTCGGGCACGTCGGGAATGAGTGATGAACAAATATAGCGTACTGTAGCGTGTGGCGCACTGTCCTCTCTGACTATCCCGCTAGGGATACAGCGTGAAATTAAGCTAATTTATATAGATAAAAGATATAATTGTAATTTATACTGGAAAGATGTATTAAGAAGTATACCTATACTGCGAGAGATATAAGTAAAGAATTGAACTTGAGTAAGTACACTGCTTGCGGGCTGCTTGGTTGGCCGCGTAGATTCTTACAATTTACTTTTGTAGAGTGAAGACGTTAGTACTTTTGCTATTGTTGCTATTTTTCCTCAGTTGAATGTCTTAATCCTAACTCCAGAAATCAGCACTATCGTTCTACTGCTAATGAATCAGCTTTCTGAATCATTAGCAGTAGAACTTTCTCTAGGAAATTCCTAGGTTAGGAACAGCGTTAATTAGTGAATGATCGGAAAAATGGTCCTAGTGTTGATTGTTATGTAATAAAATTTTAGTTAAGATCATTAATTAAGTTTAGATCATTAATTAGTAATTATTAAAAAATATTTTTTACAGAAATTAAATGTTTTTAATGGGGGTGTAACACACACACACACACACACACACACATATTTATTATTTACAATTTACTACAATATACACCAATAACAACCAAAAAAATACATATTTCACCTACGCAGCGAAAGTTCAGAATCAAAACGAAAATATGAGTTTAAATTAAATGTATTTTCATATAGTAAAAATATGTAAGCAGAATTTTAACTTTATTATAAAGTTAAAGTTCATACTCGTATGTGTGTGACGTAGTACGATGTGAAGTTTGCCGCTATTGCTTCCAAATGTAGTGTAATATTTTCATGGTGTCGATTTTTCGTGGCGGTCCGCGCCCATATCATAAAAAAATACTAGAAGTATAACTTGAATAATGGAATATTGTTGCATATTTACCTTAAAAATCCTATAGGAAAACGTTAATTATTTATATTTTTTCAATGTCCAACTCTCTCCATATAAAATCTGATATTTACAAAATTATTGAATTAATCGCAAAAACAAAGTTCCGCGAGTGCAAGTTTCAAGTGGTTCTTAAAACACGAGGATGTGCTTCTCTTAGATTTTTTGTTATAATTTAAGTTAAGCCGTTTTCTATTATAAAAAATACTAGATATATATATATATATATATATATCTAGTATTTTTTACTAGATATATATATATATATATATATATCNATATATATATATATAAAAATAAGAAATACAAAGGGCCACACCACCACATTACCTATTATTAGTGTATTATTCTTTCTCTTTGTGTTTATATAGATTAAAATAAATATTGTTTGCATAAAATTATATTTTAATTTATTTTTAACAATATATTACATTTTTCCATGAAACTCAAAATTTAAATCAATTATAGATTATATAGGAAGTTGCAAAATACAAAGATTTGTTAATTAGCGTTTACACTACATATTTATCACAGTAAAAAGAAAATATAATTATTATAAACGCAATTGTAAAAAATGTTAAATGTTTTTATGATTAAACCTAAAAATGTAAATAACCTATACTAAAGAACCTACTGACAGTACTTACCTTATATACCCCTAAACGGGATTTTCACGAATAGGCACTTACATTTTCACACGACGTGTACCTATTACTGAGTACCTAATATTAATAAAAGTGAAGTGCCCCCAACAATGTTCACGGAACTGATTCTTTTGGAACGTGGGTAGTTAGTATGTGATGGTAGTACAAACAATTCCCGACTGAAACTCAATATTGAATATCTTTTCAAGTTATTTCTATATAGCGAAATGTTTATTAATATTTTTTTTTTCATATATAGCAGGGTAGGCAGAGGGAACCTAGTGCTTAGAGAATACTTTTCGCCGAATTTTCGAAGCATTGCATATTGAGTAGCGAAACTCAACGCCACGTTTTTGCTAAATATATATATTGTAAGAAACTATTGGAAATATTAAACAAAGTGGGAAAGGGAATGAATTAAAACAACGCTTCAAATAATTATTAAACAACTCAAGGGAATTATCTAGCAGTCTAATAACAATATCCGATTCTAAAGAATTCATCGGGCAGAGTGACGTTTGTGATCTTCCTCTTTCGGTCGCCGTTGACAGCCTTAAAAAGTGCCAGCCAGTAATTAGAGTCGTCCTTATATAACCTCTATGGTCATTATTTCTAACAGAATGTATATTATAGTAACATTGTTTATTTTTTGCAAATTTTATATTAGGATCTATATAGACATTTTTAATTCACAGCACTGGCTCACGTAAGCTCGCGTGGGTGAAAAATACCTTTTGCCGCACACGGAAAGTACCTACAATATTAAACTAAAATAAAGGTACATGAAAAATTGTAGCAAAATATACATTTGAGCTACACGATGTATCCCGCACATAGCAGAGTAGGCAGAGAGAACCTGGGAACCTTGTGTTAAGACACTCCACTCTCGACTTTTCACCGATTTCTGGAGGCATTGCGTGTTGAGTGGCCCTTTACCTCGTTATCAGAGCAAAGAAATGAAAAAATATTACAACTGGCTTCAAAATACATATATCTACAGTACTCCAATTAAATGTGTTCAATTATGCTATGTAAATAAGATATCACCCTTTTGAAACGTCGGGGAAATATGCCACTTTGAAACAAACTGGGATAATATATAACGTCTGTAATATTAATTGTACGATTTAATATTAAAACATAAACGCCTTACAGACATGTAAACATGGTAATAAAATATTTTATATATATTGTTAGCGTACAAGTGTAAAAGTGGGTAGATTTAGGTAAAAATAACAATAAAAGCAGTGGAATTGTGTCAAACGGGAACAATTGCTTGTACGCGGAAGCCCTGATTGGAAGGTATCTAGTGTGTAGTGTTGTTATTGAGTGATACATGTCACTTATTGTATTTACGTAGAACCTCTGTCCGAGTACGTTAAAAACATATAGACGGTATTTATTTTTATTGTGTTTATTTTAAAAACGTTAACCGCTTCCGTTTTCTAACAATATCATATATTAATTTCTAGTGTGCGCATATTCTGAGGTCTCGTCATAATTAGCGATATTAGTGGATGATTTCCCATGGTGCTCGTGATAGTGGCTAATAGTTCTGGTTACAGTTTCTCATCATGTCACGTCTTTGCCGACTGACGCGTCTCGTATGGTAGAAACGACACTTAATATGTGTTTAAAGGCCCTCAGAAATTTACCATAAAGTTTTACTTGGGTCACAAGTCCGAGGCACTTCTGAATTCCTTACCCTGTAATGCGATGGGCTGGGCACCCCCGCAATGGCTGTTTAGAATGCTAAGTAGTTTCTTCTCTTGTTACTTGTATAAGAAACAAGAGAATATATGTATATATGTGATATATTAAACTTTATACAATGTATTGTGTACAATTACTATGCTATAATATGGCAATTATATTATGACTGTGTATTATATTATAGACTAAATAATTCGGCGGAAAGTGAACAGAATTTTCTTAATGGAAACGGAGTGTCTTAACACTAGCTTCCCGGGTTTTCTCTGTCTGCGAGATACAGCGTGAAGCAATAATAATAAAAAGTAAAAACAAAATATATAGTTTAGTTCTTGCATTAGTCAGTACGTGTTATTCCTTCCTTAGTCAATAAAAGCATAAAATATATTTAAAACAACAAATTAAATTAGAGTAAATACATAAAATGGTTTTATAATTTATTACTAAAAGAAAATGCGCTGGAAAAGCGTCATTAGCAATAGCCCCGGGTTACTTCATTATGAAAAACTCTAACGACGAGCTTTGAATAAATTATACGTAATCCGCTTGTAATGATTACTGCCTTAAGTAACCCACGCTTATCTTATTTTCTTATTATATATCGATTTGTTGTCAAGTTGATTTTGGTTAAAGGACATGTAGTTATATATTAAGACTAGTGGACTACGCCCGCTTGAACTATACGAATATTTATTAAATATATTTATGAAATTATTTTCAGTTTTCAATAGAGAGATCCGTTAAGCGAGCTCATCCTTAACACAGACCCTCAAGTATCGCTACATGAGCATTTTATCACAATTAAACTAGCGGTTTGGCCCTGATTGCGTAAAAGACAGACAGACAGACAGACAGAGTTACTTTCGAATTTATAATATAGGTATGGATTTCTTTATTTAACCTTTGATGAAAGTGAACTTGTTATACGATTCTCATAGGGAACAGAGGAGATACACTAATATAAAAAAACTAAACATGCCTTAGAAAAACTGTTTATCTACTTCAACTAACGGTCTGGTGTCAAACAAATTGTTTGTATTAAGGTCACGACTACACCCGCATGTACACTGAGTTTAGGAAATAGTGTTTTTTTAGATATACATATATATATGTACTTATGTACCTATGGGTGCCGTGTATATATACACTAGGGTAGGCAGAGGGAACCTAGTGTTGAGACATTCCGTTCCTCACTGTTTGATCAATGGAAATGAAAAATATAAATATATTATACAATCTTTCCTATAGGATTGGAGCAGAAATCGAACTTACAAATGTGCAACCAGACACATACCTAACTCTACGCGGCTAAAATATGTAGTTTAAATTTTTTTTTATCATTAAATCTGCCTGAAAATAATTTATCCTTTCAAATACAAAAATAATAAAAATATACTCGAATATTGCTTACTTCCTTTTAACATTAGATCGAATGGATAGAAAGGAAAGAGGCCTTTGTCAGAGTTGGGCAAACAGACTGGGTTGTTGAGACTGACATACTACAATTGAAGACAATATACAATACATAATATATATGTACCTACATACTTGTCAAATTTATGAGCTTTGAGAACGTGCCTGGCTGAGCGTGATGGTAATTGGTTCAAATATCGTTTATGGGGAGTGTTTATATGTATTTTCGTTTAGACAACGAGTCCTGTTGAATTCTTTGTCCTATTATGTTTATTGTATTTAGTAGCTTTACGTATTTTCTCATATAGTAGAGTAGGCAAAAGGAACCTAGTGCTAAGACATTCCCACTCCCCACTCATCAAAGTCATGATACATTACACATAGTGGCGGAAATTCATGCTTTGCTGAATCGGAAAATGAGAATAATTGAAGTATTATCATCATTCCCTCGGGGTTTGAATGGTCCTATACTGCCCCACTGCAAAATAAATGTAAAATGTTATTAAATAAAAAGTTGATATCGAAGTGAATTCTAGCGAACATTTATTAAGCTGCCATATTTAAATTGATATTTTAAAGAATTATACAACCACAAGACTTATACAGACGCTAAGCCAAATAAGTAGGTCACGTTAATCGCGTCATGTTAGATACATCGAAGTCTTTCTTGTGATTTCTGCTCTATTCTTAAGTAATCAAGTTACTTTATGTTAGTGTTTTTTTACTCTCTCAATTAGAATTCTGAACTGAGTAATAACGATATCATACATATATATATAACCAAGAGAAAAGTTACAGAGAACAATGGGCACAAAAAGGCTCCCACCCATATTTAAAAGAAATTGTGAGACGAATAAAAAATAGCAAGTGGTAGTTTTTGATTACATATAAATCAAAAACACCCATAAATAACTATTTATTTGAAATTTAGAAAAACAAAAACCATTTGAACTATACTTTTAAGTAGTTCAAAAGAACAATAAAAACATTCGTAATTTTTTACTTTTGATATTTTACCTAGGGGTCCCTAGGAATCGAAATATTC
The DNA here is from genome assembly GCA_036379175.1 of Heliconius cydno galanthus. Classification (NCBI taxonomy): domain Eukaryota; kingdom Metazoa; phylum Arthropoda; class Insecta; order Lepidoptera; family Nymphalidae; genus Heliconius; species Heliconius cydno. Next base: position 2,078,177 of record JAKRZM010001229.1, read on the forward strand.
TACTATGTAGATATCTACAAAACGATACTTTATTGAAGAAAAAACAATGTAAACATGTGTCAATATTTTAAAAGGAACTAAAAGTGATATTAAAATTATATATATATAAAGCATAGGTATATTGTAATTTTATTTCGGCCACAGCTGCTGGTCTTTTATTCACGGTTTGTATGACTCTCCAAAGGTCGCTGAGAAACTACATAATATGACCCATTGTCGCTATATCAAATGTAAGATATTGTGTTAAATTTTTGTATGTTGTAGTCATAATAATGAGAACATCTCAGGAAAATCACTAAAATTGGAACTAGAACAAACTTTTGCCCCAATGTAATTTTCATATTCAAATTAAAATTAAATCAAAATTAATTTACTTAAATTTATTTTTTTAATATTTAGAAGTGAAAATATTCCCTATATGATATATTTTATTAAACAATGTAGGTTTTTATTACCTTCTGTAAATAATATGAGGCCAGTCGTAGCGTAGCGTAGGGACACAAGCGTGCGCCTGTAAACGCTACGAACGTTGGCAGAGCATCTAAAAACTATTATAAAAAATATAATATAATAGAAATAAACATATAATAAAATTTAATAAAAAAAATAAGTAATGAAATTGTTATTGTAAATATTTAAATATTATATTTTCATGTTTGTTTACTTTTCATAATAGATAATTTCATATTCAGATAAAAAATAAAACTGAGACTACTACTATACAGAATAGTCGCTACCAAAACCTACTACAAACATTGAACATGGCCCTTTTTCGAGAAATGAGATCTAACGTCTGAATTCACAGAAATCTACTTCGGCAAAATTAAAGTCCCGTCTGCAAACCATCTTGTACTGGTATACTTTCTAGAAAGCCTTGTAACGTTTGCCTAATACAATTAACGTAATGGCTATTGAAATAAAAATCATTTACTTTAATTATAATTATGAAGCTTATTATATTAAAAGCATTGAGGTGTGTTATTTAATTTCGGAATTTACGTTTTCCTTTCTATTTAATGGATAGAACAATGTTTAGTATTACATATTTAAAATAATATAACTAATGGTAGCGAATACTTAATAGCAAATATTAAAAATATCTATGGATTTTCATTTCAAGATGATCGTACAATATTTTCAAATGAAACTCATATAAGTTGGTATGAAATTGTTTTACTGCAGAGCAATTAAAATATACTTTTAACTTTATTTATCACTTTAGGTGAGTGTGTTTGAAAATCTCTTATACATATGTATACTAGTGACTTGCACCCAGGCTTGCACAATTATTTAACTTGTGAACTACTTTCATGTTCTAATATAATTATCGTTTTTAATACAACATCTTCTTGTCTTTATTAAAGCGAAAGTTCTATTCAATAAAACTTTTACAGGATTTTAGTCAAAAAAAAATATATATTGGAATAACTTTTTCATTTATACACCAAGAGCAATAAAACAAATATTAAATGTAAAGCGAAATTCTCCAAAATACAATAGTGAGAACTGTTTTAAAAACAGTTACGCTGTTACTCTCAGAAACACGAAGATATATAGACAAACAGACAAAACTTTGAAAAATCACAAATTCAGGTTAGTTAATGCCCCCTTTTATACGGGGGGCATTAACTAACCTTTATATATTTTATTTTGATGGATCAAGGAAAATATTAAATGATAACTCTTATTAAGGCTATTAAATAGGAGGTCAAAAAAGGAAAATAATTTTCTGATAAGTACATATGTCAAAAAAATCGTACAATCGTTCCGGGGTGGGGTGGTTGACGTACTATTTATTCACAACAAAATTGAATGTCATATTCAAATGATGACAGGTCTTGTTCAATAAGAATCCAAACCGGTCTTATTAAATAAATAAAATATATAATAAGGCACGTTTTAGATAGGATCCATTTTTTTTCTGCTTCACACTGTATCTCGCAGTAGGGTAGGCAGAGAGAACCTAGTGTTAGGACACTCCGTTCCCCATTTTCCAATATTAAACGTTTATTACGTACATGAGCACGTAGTAAAGCATTATAGTGTTTTTTTTTGTTAACAGCCTGAAAAGCAAACCTTAGCCGAGGAATCTTCAGCGCGGAGATCAAGCCGAACTGATCGAACAACTCGGATGCTGCTTGCAGTCCTGGGTCTATTTCTATCCACTGAAGTGCCACAAGGATTGCTTGGTTTGGCGAGCGCTTTGGCACCAGATTTCTTCAAAAGCTGTTACAGTTTATTTGGTAAGCATGCTTTCAAACTGTATAAATATTAATGTTTACAATTAAAAAATAAAGCTTCACCACTCTGAACTTATTGGAAAAAGCGTTTTTCTTTTTATTTTCTTTATACTACAGTTTCTTATTGTTATGCTTTACAATAACAGTCAAATTCAAATTCAAAATATTCTTTATTCAAATAAACTTATAATAAGCACTTTTGAATCGTCGAATGAACATATGAACAAAAAGCTACCACCGGTTCGGAAGGCAGTCCTGCTGAGAAGAGCCGGCAAGAAACTCAACAGTTGCTCTTTTCAAAATCAATGGTACAATCTATTACATTAGTTTGCAGCTATCCTGCAGTATGTACTAAAGTATATATAGACAAAAATATATAAAATATTACGAAAATATTTTTATTTACACAGTACTGTACTGTACTCGTATAAGAGTAGAATTTTAATTAGCGCAAAATAACGCAGTACTCATATAAATGAGGCCAAAGTTAAAATAATTGGACTAATTTGTTTTATAGTTGTCGACTTAGTTAGTATAAACCTATTATGCACTATGTTATCTCATGTTTAGACGGATGGCTCTACAAACGACGAAGTCAGTAAAATTTTTATGGCTGGTCTTCGTCCCAGGTCGTAAAAGTTTATACTGATGACGATAATTACACATTAGGGTCTGAAGGACCTGTTAAAGACAAATACTTAATAGCTTTCTTTCAACTTCACGCTGTATCCCGTACACAGCAGAGTAGGCAGAGGGAACCTAGTGTTAAGACACTCCGTTCCTCACGTTCTGCCGAATTCTGGAGGCATTTCGTGTTGAGTGGCACAACTCAACGCCGCAAATACTTAATTAAACTGGAATAATAGCGAGTATAATACGCCTAGTAAACCACTCAGGAAAGTACTTAGGCATGTAGAGGTTGAAACTTTAGTAAAATAATTGGATTATTTATACATGAGTTCCTGTTAAGACTTAATGGGTCAAAGGTTGGGTAGAAAGGATTGTATTTCAACCCTACCTGTTTCATCTTGCTATTTATTGTTTATATTTTTACACAGCTTTACATTGATGCGGTTGTTATCGTAGAAAATTTAGATTTTGTATATATCTTCTTAATGCTATATATAAATACATACCTCTACATACCTCTTTCGCCTCGTTCACTGTCATCATGGGTTTTTGAACGTCCACTGAGGTCTCGCCCTACTTTTCTTACCACTCACTTTCCCATCATAAATCCTTTTTGCCTTTATTTCATCACTCATTCGATCGACGTGCCTGCAACTTACATTCTGATGATGCAATGAGCACTGCATCATCTGCGTACAGCAAGCAACTAATATTCAACTCATCTATTTACACTCCCATGTCACTTTGTTTCGCTCCTATTTACACTATCGTTATATTGTATCTAATTCACACTTATTACAGATTTCTAAAAAAGAGATCAAAGAAAGAGAAAGAGAATATTTACATAGTCTATATTTCAAATTCTAACTAATATATAAACGATTATATATAAAAGCAGTAGAATACAAAAAGTATTTTGGTATTTTTTTTTAATACATTAGGGCAAAGTAATTGTGTAGTAACATAATTAAGTATCGATATTTCTCTGTAAGTTGGGCTTTCCTTAGGACATTTCAAAGTAATTAATAAGTGAAGGAAAGCAAAGCTAAAAGTAATTTTGGTTAATCTCTCTTCAAATATTATATATTTTCATCAAGAAATTATAATTTATAATCACTTAAAATATCTAAAAGTGTTCTAATGTAATTTCCAAAGGAAAATTTTGTTATTTGGGGAAATACCAAATATGGTACGTTTTCAGTAAGTTTTCCTTATCCATTTATAAATATTCAGTATTAGGGAAAGGGTTGAAATAAATTCTTTGCCTAAATTAATTGTAACAGCCACGTTGGATTAAATATACCACTGAGACGTACGTTGTGAGAAATTCTAATAAATTAAACTTGATTTATTGCAACGTAATATATAACGCATACATTATTCTTAGAGAAGTTTTAAGAAGCCAAAAAAATATAGGAAATACAGTATGTATTTTCTAAGGTGAAAGAAAAAAAGAAACTTATTGGTTTCTATAAGATTCTTTATTATCTTTTATATCAAGGTGAACTTTAAAAAAACGTTGTGTTCGTGGATTATTAGAAAAAAAAAACAGTAAATTCATAAACGCTTTAAACGCGAAAGGAAAACAAGAAAATCATTATTATTAATAAATCTATGTGTAATACATATACATGTTTTTGTCAGACAAATACTGTTTTAATTCATATAGCGTCAATTCGTACTTGACAATACGAAACATAGAACACCATTGTTAAATGTTTGTTTTGAACTTATCGTTTGAAGATTAAATCATCCAGCTTCCCAAGTAAATCCCAGGTCTTACTATTGATTTACGAGGCACTAACTATTCTAAGCATTTGGATCCTATATAAATAAATTTGTAGTTAACGTTTTCAAATATATTATATTTGCTAATGGTTATTATATTTATCATAGTATTAGAAAACTCTAGACTCTAGATCTTTGCCAAATACAATTATTAAGACAGTGACAACAAAAAAGCTTATTAAAATAGAAATTCTGTATTTTATATATGTATAGTACGAGTATTTATACATATGAACATACTTGCGATCCAAAGGCGGCTTCACCCGATTAAACTTATTATTATATTAAAGTTATACTTCATCATACATAAATTGTAGCCTGTAGCTTGTGCTTTATTCTGATGATAGCTATTACTGTAAAGTTTTATCTAAATCCGTTCAGTAGTTTTTGCGTGAGAGTAAAACAAACACACACACAAACTTCAACATTTATAATATTAGTACGATAGTAGAATATATATATATATTGTTATGTAAATCATAATAAATCGGTGTAATACCAGACTTAGTGCGCCGATTACGAGGAGACACACATATTGAATGTCGGAGGGACCTTTTATATGTGCGTACTTACAGCTGGGATTACGGCGAAATAGGATCGCGTTATCTGTGTTTATAGACATACTTGTTTGTGATCTTAATGGAATTGTTAGATTCTTTTGGATGGAATTAAAAATAATTATTATATTTTATATTTATATATAAATCATTCCCTCAATATTTATTTATTTAGGGAATGATTTTTAGCATGGTCTCTCACCTAGGGATGTAACTAACATTTAATATTGCGGCGTTCAGTTTTGTTCTCCAAAATGCTATGATAGCATAAAAAAGAGAATAGAGTGACAAAATTAATCATATAAAACTTGATAATTTTAGTAGAAGTTATCCGTTTTACATGCCATTTAACTAGAGCCAGCGTATAATATTGCTAACTCCAGTGATATGAATAAATGTGCGTAAGTATTTTTTTAATGTAAACAAGCCCCAACCGTGTTAAACCACAGTTTGAAGGGTTCAAACAAACTCTAGTCCTGTAACATCGTCATTTTCCCCATAAATTATTAATTGTACGCTCACCAAAACATTATGTAGGTTTCATAAATTGGGGAAATGCAAAATATACTGTAAACATAAGACTCGTCAGGATTGAGTTTACTCTTGTTTGAAGGAAAATTCGGCGCCATATTGGCAAAGTAGAGCATGGAACAGTACCTAATTAATTGTATAGGCATCGACTCTAGTAGATAACTATTTTTTTTTCAGCTTCACGCATATATAGCAATATGCGTCATATTGCTATATATAAGATAGACAGAGATAACCTACCCTAATTCAAAAAAAATTGTTACAATTTTTTGTCGTACTTTATAAGGTAACTAACAAGAATATATGAACATACAACTCTGGTACATTTTAACATTTATTATAATTAACTAATGTAAGAGCAGTAATGTAATTAATTACACAATAAAGTAAATCTGCGGTTAACCATTATACTGTAATGTAACGTAAATTAATTGCATTGCTTTAAGTATTGACTAATCAAATTTACCTAATTTAGATAAATTGTTCACGCCATAGGAACGCAGTTGAGGAATATCGAACATAGAATGGAGAATATAGATTCGATTTATTCTCAATCGGAAGAAAACTTTTATTTCTTTTTATGTCCGTTTTTTTATTTTTTTCATTTTGGTTTGATAAAGGTCAGCTTTAGCTTACGCTACACAATATGCATTGTCTTTAAAATGGGCGGACAATAAAGAAAAGAAGCAATTTTGGCTCTACCTTACCTTTATATAGAGAACGTACGAAAATAAAAGAAACGGTTAAGTACGAGTCGGCCCCATCCACCGAGGATTCCGTAAAAAGAGCGCAGACGCTTCCATATAATATTAATTCCAGCTTGATACCTCCACGAAATCTCAAGATAAATGGTCTTGACAGACAGACAGACGGTCATAAAAGTAAAATCATAATCCTTATAGGGTTCCGTTTTTACCTTTTGTAGTACGGAACCCTAAAAGTAAATAAATAATACACAGTGTATCTCAGTAAATGTAAAGTGCGTACACGTGTGTAAAATGTTTTAAGCAAATGATTCTGTTTTAGTTATACGAAACATTCATTTAATATTAAATAATGTGGTTGAGATTATACCTTAGAACATACATTTTGACTTTCACCGTCGAAATCTGAAGCGGCTGTGCGTAATAAATTCACATAACTTGTTGAAATATTAACAATGTTAGTATTTTTTTCAATATTTTTATAGTTTTATGTTTGTCCCTCTATTTTTCTCTTATAAAAATCTAAAATTAGACCATAAATGGTCCGACCCTCGAATTTTATAGGAACGTACTACGTATTTCGTATAATTTCTTGTAATAATCACATTTTAATTTTTTTATTGTCATCGGCTGATGACATTACTGAACTGGTGATGATGATAGCAGACCCTGCTTCTTAACAATTAGAATTTATAGAATAAGTTTAAAGTTTTTAAAATAGTAGGGATTTATACAAGGCTAGTTATATACTATCATGTTACTCAGGTAAGCTGATTGTAAATATAATTATTTTTGTACTTACCCGTAGTAAGTTGTGTAGTATGAAAATATTAATAAATTAACCGAATAACAATGTTGTCATGTTAGCTATTACTTGGTATCAATTATCAAGACAAGATTATTATATTTTAGTTATTATTTACTTTATAATTGTTCTGATAATAATACTTTTACGGATTTCTAAAACGACAAACGGATATCACGCTCGATCCCTGCTGGGATAGGTACAAAACTTTTTGATGAATCACTACGTAGCTTTCCTTTTCCCTTTACTTTTAAAGTTCTTGCTTGGTGATTAACCTCGTTAATCGTTTTAACTTTCAACTTATCCAGCAAAAAATCGTTATATATAGATCAAAGCTAAAAGATATTTGCATTGTTTAGAAATTGACCTCATTTAGCAAAGAAGGTAGAGATAACTTGGGAACGTAGTATTAAGACCATCCGTTCCCATTAAGACATTACCGTTTCTAACTTGCCGCCGAATTCTGGAGGCATTGCTCAATTGCAGTTGCTCAATTGCAGTTGCTCAATTGGTGTTGAGTGGAGGAACTCAACGCTGCCCTAGTTGATTTGTATCTGAATATTTTAAAAACTACAATTTAAATTCTGTTGCAGGAGATTTGATGGACGTCCTGGCGCTCTTCACATCGTCAGTAAACTTCGTGTTATACTGCAGTATGAGCAGGCAGTTCAGGTGTACCTTCGCGAGGCTTGCTCGACGAATGATATACACAACAGAAGAACCGGCTAAATTCGGTACTAAACTTGAACCTACAACGCAGGTAGGCGATAACACCTCTAAATTTGTAATAACTGAGTATAGCTTCTTATAGTAATCATAATAAAATTTTGCATGTTTACATACTGTCTGTCGTATAACTAATATTAAAAATAAATATATAATTGCAATATTACTACAAATGAAACTTTATACATCAAAATATTAATATGGAATTCGCTTTATTATGAATTTGAAGTGCGCAATGAGGGCTGAGTAAACAAAACGCCGTTTTCAATATCATTGAAGTAGTTTGGTATTTCTATCATGTAATTAAGCTATCAGAAATTATTTCAAATATTTATTTATCAATATTAATATTAGTTGCTCGCTTTACTTTTATAATTAAAGTATTTTGCCAATTTAATAAAAATATCGATGTTATAAAGCTTCAAGCAACATTTTTCATGAAAAATTTCTAGCGTTATATGTTTTTCCAATTTTTTAGCTTTAAAATGATAAACCTAACACAACGGAAAATTGTCTGCGTCAGTGCATTAAAATTACTTTTTATTGCTAACCCTGTAAAAGCCGAGATGAAATCAGTGTGAATAAAAGCATGTCAATGAAATTCCCTTGAGTGCCATTATCGGTTCATTTCGACGTTATTTAGCTTTTTCAGTTGCTTTACCTTTTTAATAACGTATAAAATAACAATTTGTTTAAATATATTTGGAGGCTCGATACTTACAAACGTGATATTTGTAATTTTATATAAAGTCAGTGTATAAGTTGTACCTACAAGTGGTTTACCGAAGTGAGGAAATAAAATTAATTAAAATATAATTTATTAATTAAAATTGCCCACTACACCGAACACCGTTGCTAAGGAAGCATTTCATTATGTTTTAATGTTAATGATGATTTTTCATCAAATGTTAATTTAAGGGCTCTGTACCTCGAAAAAAAAAACTTCGTTTTCTGTCCGTTCGTCCGTCAAGACCCTTTTTGTGAGGAATGCGTAGAGGTATCAAGCTGAAATTTATATCAAATACTCAGGTCTACACTTGGTTTTTTGAAAAAAAAAATTAAGCCATAAAATTTTGAAAATTATAATACATACCTATTAGTCCTCATTTATTATTACTTGACTAAATTACGTTAGGTTTTTTATAATTCAACGGATTCCTAGTAAATTCGCTTGCAGACTTGTTGGCAGTATTTTGTGAACGTTTTTGACTTTATAAAACAACAACTGAACTGAGATTATAAATGATGTTGTAAACTCACAAGATTTAGCACTTCTCAAATAATTTTCACATAATTGATTTAAAAAGCTGAAAACAAAGCTCGAGTGGCAACACTGTCAAATAAATAAAGGGAAATGATCGAGAGCCTGTCACTCGCTAAGAAAACAATATTAACAAATTTATTTTGCAATATAATCCCGTCGACACAAAATTTTGAACTAAATTTCGAGGAAATATAAATGTTAGTGTTAAATTGTCTGTCATTAATAGCTAATCCTTAAACTTTGTTATACTGATGAAGTCTTCGCACAATTTTTTTTTATTTATTTATTTACTCACATATATATGTATGTGAGAGTATATACACTTGATTATACTATTTTTCGATATATATAAAACACTAATTCTATGTGTTCATCGCGTTATTCCATCTAGTTAAACAATCAATGGTAAAACATTTTACGTAAAAATCGGTAGATACCTTACAAATTCCCTCTCTAACTTTTTTAATTTAAATATTTAATTGTTGCTTCACTTATATAACTTACTAATGTAAAATATAATGGCATTGTCCATCTTTTATTAATGCGAAAAGGCCGAAATTCAATGGAAATTCAACCTGAACGATGTTATTTTTATGAAAAATGAAAATATACGACATTGTTCCAGGTCACCGGCCCGCTATAGCGACAGATTCCCGCCCTCAGCAGGGTGGTGGAGAGTATAATATAGATTTGAACAGGTAAACAATTAGGCTTCGCTATGTATTAAAGTAAATCGATTCGGAAATCGAATATCGATAATTGTAAGGATTCCTTGCTTTCGTCAAAGCGTTTTGATGATTAAATGAAACTTGGCCGGCTTGTATGCTAATAAATAATAATATATTGGCAACATTATAAGTACATTCATAAAAAATAAAATAATAATTGTTATGTACTTCAAGAACGGATTTACGAGTATATTTTACATTTATCAACTTATGGCATCACTTTTATGGCCTATGTTTTTATGTTTTGGCTTAATTTTTATTTATAATATATTTGTTTGCTTTTAATATCTACATTATAATATTTTATAATATTAATTTTGTATTTTTTTTTAAAAAATAAAGAAAATGCCCTTCCCTACACTGCTGTGTAGGGTAGGGCATTTTCGACCGCATGCTGGAATCATTGTGTATTGAATGAGTGAAATTTAACGCCGCGATTGTCTCGACGAAGCGAAGAAATTAAAAAATTCTTTTCCTCCAGTGGAAATTGAACTTACAACCTGTCACACGCTTGTGCTTCTGCGCCATGACTGACCTCAATTTGTTTATACTTTAAACTGTTATACAGTATAAAACGGAGTGTTTTAACACTACGTTCGATTTGCTTAGCTTCTTTTAATTTTACTAGCTTCATGTTAACAACATATTTTCAGAATTCAATATTATTTAAATGGTGTTCATACATAAACATGAGTCGTCATATTATCTTCATTTTAGCGTTATATTTTATTTCATGAAAAAGCGAGCTCTAGTATCTGAAAGTTTATTCGCATTGAATATAAAAATAGCAAAACATAGAATTCATAAAAAGTCTTTCTTGTGATTGCCATTTTTTAGTATTCGAGATAATAACGTTGTGTTCTTCTTTTTATTAGTCTATCTAGTATTCCGCCGCTGCTGTTTTGAACTATACAATATTTTTGAATCTTTGTCTTTTAGTGAAAACAGCATTAAAATGTGTTTTTTTTTTTTAAACGTATATCAGTGAAAAGGCGACGTTATTTTATATAACGTACCTAAATAAGATAATTTCTAGTTTATGTTCATTGAGTGTATTTTATAATATATTTTTTTATATGTCTCCATTTGTTATTTTAATTGCACTTGTTTTTTTGCATTATAACAATAACAACATTTTCTAAATTCGGAATCCCGCAAATATTAGGATCCCGTGGGACCAAAATTCCCAGTCCCGCAAATACCGAGATTAAATACAGGCAGTGAGATTGGAAGCCCTACTCTACATCATAACTACTTACTTGTTTAATCTTCTGGATTTTGCCTTAACAATTACGCTAGGTTTATATTATTGTATTTGGTCAACAATGGTAGTTATATTACTTGTATTTAGTAATAAATATAACATTACTGACCAAATATAATAAATATTTAATATTTATTAGAGTTTCAAAAAGATATAAATTTTTTATCGAGCACAGTGCGACTGTAATCCCGACTTTTCTTGGATTCCATGCCCATTCGAAGACATTAAATATTTTCTTAAATTTATATTTCCATTTTTTCACTCTGGTGTCGAGGCGAGTTCAACGGAAAGTGGGGATCAGAGTGTCTTAACACTAGGATCTCTCTCTCTGCCTACCTGCTGTGTGCGGCATATAGTGTGAAGGTGATTTTGATGATATTTTTAATACGTCCTTATTTTTTAATTGTGTTGTTCTACATATCTAATTTTCACACCTTCTTACTTTCTTTTCAGATAATATGTCCGAGTCCGACCTGTTAAAACTAGCAAGATTAAGTCCTTATAGATTAAGATTTAATTTTAATAGATTTATATATATAATAATTTAGTACATGAAAATTGTTTTATATTTTGTATATTATATCCTAACATAATTAAGTATGGAATCTTCTGTAAATATTAATATTAATAGGTACTAGTTCTGGCGTCTTTTGAGCCATGACGCCAAAACTAGACCGTATACTCGTAGAATACACATAACCTTTATAGCATTAAGTAATTTAATTAACTGTTAGTTAAATATGTTATATTTCTACAGAAATAGTGAATATTTTAACTTCTAGGGTCCAATAAATCTTCATAAATACCTATTATTTATATGTAAAATAAATTTAATAAAAAATGTTGTATTTCATTAATTAAAATTGTGCAAAGTTAATTTTACATATTAGTATATTGTTAATTATTGTTTATTTAAACTTTTGTAATTTACTGTTTTGTATTGTAATAATACATATACTTTTTATGTACAACGTTTGAAGTGTACTAAAATTTTAATTAAAAATAATTTAATTAATAAAATAAGTGTTTTATTTATTTTTATTAATGCAACATTTAAATAATCTTGGCGTAGTCTAACTAAACTCAAATAATAATATGATGGTAGTGGGTTCGATTCTTACTCGGGGGATTAGATTTTGTTTTTCTCTTTCTGTCTGCCTACCCTGCTATATATGCGGGACAAAGCCTATTGATAAAAGATGTTATAGATTTACTCTACGCTTTCGTTTTAAGAACATGGATATTTTTAATTTATTAAAATAAAAATTATATCTTTATTTTACTGCAACTACACTGCTTTCCGGCAAATAAAACTTAAAAATACTTTATATTGATATTCCATAAACATATTTTGTTTTAAATTCAGATTTGTGACTAATTTACACCCCTTGCTACCAATTACTTGAAGATACGATACATGGTCAGGAGTAGATCAAAGCGTGATGAAAATAGTTAATTAATCTAAAAAAATTGCTTTACTTATATTTACTTTCATAAATTTAATTCTAGATATGACAGCAACTTTAATATTAGAATTTCCCGTCCTTTTAAGGCTATTATTTTTTGGGATTTAACCAAAAATTTATATATTTTTTTTTTTTACTAAACAAGCCAAAGCCTAATTTTATAATTCTAGGTCAACCAGAAGTACCCTATTAATTTTGACTCCCTTTAGTGTCGAAATATACGTTTTTTGCTATATAAACGGCCATATCTTTAACGGACAGACGAAAAACAAAATAAGAATTCTTTTTTCCTTGAAAGGTGCGGAACCCTAAAAAAACTTTAGTGGCGTCCATAAGTAGATCAAACGAAGTAGGTACTTGTTAGCATCATGGCAAAGAATGACTGTCTGCATTTTACAGCCCTACATCCTTAATAACTCTTACTTTCTTTCCAAGTGAAATTACGTGACGAAGTAACTCAAGCATTTGTTTGAATTTCCGCCTCCGCTCTGATAGGAAGAAATTGAATTTTGTGTTGAACTTTGTTTTTTTTTTGCTGATATTTTTTAAAATTTTGTAGGTAGGAAGAGTTGAAGGTTGAATAAAAATTATGTAAGGTAGGATAATAATAATATTTCATGTTTTCCTTTAATATAGAGTTCGAGGCCATTTGTGGCTCTGGTGATTGTTAGAACGACGGTCTGTGGGTTCGATTCCCATTTGAGACACAAAGTTAATTCATGTGAGATATCAGATAGATATTCATATTTTAACTAATGCCAGAGCGAAGAAATGAAAATATATATTTAAATAAATATTTTCTTTCCTCGAGTGGGGATCGCACCCACAACCAGTCGATTTTTTAGCACACTTTAATGCCCCCGCCAGCCACGGCTGGCGTTGAGAATAAATATGTTGTAGAACAGTTGAATATAATAGAAAACAAATTAATTACTATTTTAAATTTTCAAACAGCTTCCTGTTTAATTTCTGTTAGTAACAAAAATTAATCAATACCATGACAGGGATTGAAGCTAAAGCCGTGGCGTTTATAATCCAATGGTTTCCCACTGTGCCACCATGGCTTCACGTTGATAATTACGAAATGTAATTTATTTTTATATTATACAATTTGTATGTCGCAATAAATTTATTATAGAAATTGGCGCTTCCAATATACGTAGTTAATTACATTTTTAATTTATTCGCACATGTAAAATTATATTAACTTTTAAACTATTCTATTTCAATAAAACAAACGGGGCTAGCATTTTTCACTCGCCACGTATTCAATTACTCAACTAAAGTACAAAGTGTGGAAAAACGAGTAAGTCTAGTAAAGTCTTGTCAGGTCACTTAATCTTTCAATTCAATTCAATATTATACCTTAGCTATATAATGCCTTGTGGATTTGATCCCCACTCGTGGAAATAAAATATTTTTTTAAAATGTATATTTTCATTTCTTCTCTTTTTCCGCCAATCAAGAATTCAGGGGATAGTGGAGACGGGAGTGTCTTAACACTAGGTTCCCTCTGCCTACCCTGCTGTTTATGGGATACAGCCCGAAGCTGATTTGTATTTTTTTATAAAAAATAGCTATAAAAAAAATATATATTATATATTTAAACAGTAAAAAAAATATTAGACGCTATGAAAGATGAAGGAGAACTTGGATACTGATTGTGTCTCAATAGTCCTGATTCTATTCAATAGGCCCATATCAATATAAACCATTTTCCGGGAGCTCTTATTCATGAGAGGACCATTCATCTCTCACCTCACAATAATCCAATTAAAGGAGTATCTTTGTCAGCTAATAGAGGCTCATAAAACATCTCAAGACCTTATATTATAACATAATATTATTTGTAACATTTCCTTAGCAAAATTATGTTCTTGTAAATATTTATATAAACAATAAGCTTTATTAAAGATTCCTCCTTTGTTTCTGTTTATAGAGAACAGTGAAACAACGTAAGTTTCGTGGACTTTGGGCGCCCGCTATTTAGTTAGTGTTTTCTTCCTTTTAAGCTTATAGAATCTGTTATGATTTTTTATATGATATTTTTTTTATTTATATTAAATAAATTTTAGCTTTACGTTGTTTCTTGCGAAGTAGAATAGAAAGATAGAGTCTAGCTAGTATCAAAACTTTGAGTCGTCGTTCGTTAAGTTGTAGTACCTATTAATCTTTTATAATTTTTCCATTGCAAGAAAATAAATATAAATCCAACAAACATATAAGTCAATATAAAAGCGATGCATTTTTATCAATATTTGTTCAAAGATAATCTCTAAATTGCAAATTATAACAACACGAGGCTCTACAACTAATATGTTGGCGAATTTAATTAAAATACATAGGATATGTATGGAGAGAGCAAACTTTGTATAGAACCCATGTAAATATAGTAAATGTACATATTTGTTACTACAATATTAATACTAATATTACAAAACGTAATGTTCGTGTAATATGAAGTAAACATGTGGAAGCAAACAAGTAACATAAGCTTAACGATTTTGGAGTAGATTTACGTAAATTTGGTGCTATTTGAACTAAGAATATAATTAGTACATTAAAGTTATTACAATATAGTTTTGTACTTAAATATGCTTATTTTTACAAGCTTTTTTGACTTTCTTTGTGTTTTAGTTTGAAATCTTGCAAGTTCAATTTAAGTCGTAGTTCTGACGATAACAACATATAATCAATATTTTTGTTATCCGAATAGAATACAACATTTTTTCACAATAACGAAAATATCAAATGAAAGCACTTCATTTGTAAAATACAAATATAAATATTATGTAATACACTATGAAAAAAACATCTAGAAAGCTTGTTTTCGAAAAGTTTTTTTATTCTATTTTATTTAGATTTTTGCAATATTATTATTTTTTTATATTTATCTAACATATTTAATGTATAATTCTTACACTTTTACAGTGAAGCAATGAAGATGTTTGCTTTACTGTTTTATTTTTAAATTTACATTTGGATGATTTTTTAATGCAAAAACTTTATAGAACAGTATATGCGACGATATATTTATGGGTTTTGCAGGCTTCAGTAGTAAATCCTTCCCGCAGCTGCTGCCTCAGGCTAAGTTGATCAAGGCACACTAAATCACGAGTGCCGCACGCTGCAATTCGATAGCAACACTGGGATCGCAACAAATTGCTTAAACCTATAGAGGTTTATATATAGATATATGAAGGGTTTTTTTATAACTTCACGCTTTTGTGTCCTTTAAATTCTATAGAATTAATTAGCACTTCATTCTGCGATCCATTTATAGCTTATTTACTTACACATTCCTTACCCAAAATATAAGAACCTAAAAATATAACTTCAAAATGTTCTAAGTCGTCTACTTAATCGTCGTATTTAATTTTAACAAACTCTGTCGTCGTATTTAATGTTATCTGAAATGTAACACTCTATACATAAAGTGTTGAGAAGTCCATAACTTCATAAATTACTTTCTGTAAGTACTTACTCCGTTTTTAATTTCATTTTGCTTCATTTAAACACTTCAGTAAATTGTTGTCTACTTCTAAGTCTAGTTTTAATCGTAAATGAACAAGAAAAGTATTAATAGATGAAAATTTTGCGATAGTTGAAAATAGGTACGGAACATGCTCTGTAGAAACTATATAAACGCTACAACAAAAAAATTGAGACTGAGCCTGATAGAGTGGGTAGATAAAATTGTACTGTGAATAACATACCTACAATAATTTCATAGCTGTATAAGATATTATAAGAAACTAGAACCTAGTGTTAAAACACTCCCCTCCCCACACTACCCTCAATTTTCAAGACATTGCGTGTCGAGCGGTGAAACTCAACTCTGCAATTATCTTGCCAGCGGGAGTTAATAGAAACTTCGATTAGCATTATAACGCCGAATACATCATTATTACATTTTTAATAGTAATTTATTAATTTTAAATTGAATTTATTTTACTTAATCGCAATTTTAGTTTGCTAAAGAGTTTCACATGCTTGTGGCAATTTAGAAGTTTAAAAGTTAAAAGTAAAGAAGATTAAAGTGTACGCAAAGTTTTCTTAAACTTTTAACACGAGCGGATATAAGACTTATATTAAGAAGTTAACGCTCTATAGAAAAGTACCTATCTAATAGTCTCTTCTATCGAATCTCTTGTGAAAATTATTGGTATCTGGTCAATTTTTCAGAAGTTTTCAATTGACAAACTGACAAAGTTTTTGAACTATTACTTCTAACTTTTGAATTATTATAATATATACAGTTGATCGGTATGTTATGTAAAATTTAACACTTTTTCATATATTTGGAACTGGCCATGTAATTTACATAACTGTCCTTTGCTTTCCCAGCTTAAAGTTATTTTTTGTCAAATAAGACAAAATTGAAACACATTTATTTACTTTTCTCTAAATTGCAAATTAAGGATAAGACGGATCATCCGTGGCCTCTAATCATTTGGTCATTATTCTGCCCGAACAAACTCTGAGGCGGTAGTAATTAAATACTTGGCTGAAACTTTAACACGATGCTACTTCGGGATAAGATTTTATGACCAGACCAGTTCAAAAAAGTTTACTTACCCTTTGAAATTTGCCTGTTTGACATATAAGACTTTACAAGTAATTCAAATTGAAATTATAGAGGATTTAATAACTGTGTAATAAACAAAAAAAAAATAATGACCAAATATGTGCTTTCTTATTGAATTAGTAAAAACTGCTGTGTTCCTTGACGAGCATAATTATTTTGAAGTAGACTCTCAAACGTCGAATGCTCCGGTAAAATGACTTGTTCACAGCCACGATGAAAGTCGCCCTTATCTTCAGACCTTCTCGAGAGTTCCCTGTAAATTTTCAATGTCTGGTTTTTCAAACAGACTTTTTTTTATATATAATGCGGTTTATGTTATATTTTGTTTGCGCACATAAAAGCTGGATGTAATTATTATGTAAATCTCATTCTCCTCTTATTAGTGAGAGCGGAAAATATTGCATATTTTTGTTTAAGTGAAAAGCTGTTAAGCAAAATTTCCATAGTAATAAAGCTAAGGATGCAAAGTTTTTGTATAATGTAATAAATATTTTAACTGACAATTTTTTTAGCTTCCCGCTATATCCCACATACAGGTTAGGCAGAGAGAACCTAGGAACTTATTATTAGGATACTTCATACTCATTAAGATATTTCCGTTCCCGACTTTCCGTCTAATTCTTAAGGCCTTGTGTATTGAGTGGCGAAACTCAACGCCGCGCTTTGCCTTGGTCAGATTAGAACCTACAACCTGTCGCGTTTACAGTTACATTATTCACTCAGGAGTCACGACACATACATCCAACTTAGATATATTTTTTTGAACAAAAACAAATAGGTATTGCTCTAACTTTTTTCAATTATATTTTAAGAAAACTTAAAACTTAAAAATTAACATAATAGACTTGGGGCTAAATGAATTGTGTAAATGAGAAAAACTTGTTTTCGATGCTTGATAAATTCTTCACGAACTGGAAAATTTACATAAATTATTTAAAACGGTTCAATAATTTAAATTATATCTAGAAATAACCGAGCACTCTTTCTAAGTACCTAACTCTCCTTTTGAGGTTATAGCTTCAATCACTATTGTTTTAGGCGATGAAGAAATTATCGGAACACCATAGAATATATATACAATGATACCTATAGATAAATGAATTTGCAATTTCTCCTATAGGAAATAAAATAAAGGTCACTTGTGGAAAAGAGAAAGTGGAGTGTCATACACTAGGTTCCCTCTGCCGACCCTGCTACATGTGGGATATAGCAGAAGAGCTGTTAACATGTAATAAACGTTGTAAAATAGAAGCACACTAGTCATAAAAAAGTTAATTCGGAGAAACGTGCCCCACCTTTCCTGTTAATTGATTCATTTCATATCGCACGTCTCATTTGGAATTCCACACCTTTTTCATTAACAGATACCATGTTGAACTGTCATTAATGAACGCCGGTGATACTCGTTATTATTCAAACATTTAAATTTTTTTTCGAAATATTGTGAGAAATACTTTAAAGGTTTTGTTTTCATCTATAAGCGTAAAACTGAAAATGATATACATAATAAATGTTAATAAACTCAATATTTTTAATAATTCTTTAACAATAATAAAATTAATATATCAAATGAAATTAAAACTGACTAAAGAATTTTTACTTTATATACCAAAATAAGAAATGTATTTCAAATCCATATGACTTATCTTCGTAGATCGTGACTGTAGGTGCTATCTAATATTTATTAAGTTGTAATTTCATTTACATATATATTACATAATAAAGTTTTACCCTAATAAACTATTTATAATGTATAGAATAAATATTCATAATATTAGGTGTCTACCAGTATCCCACCACAATGCCCAAATGTATATATGTGTTAAATTAATAGTTCATTTCCCATTTTCCGCCCTCTTCCGCCGTGAAGAGTTATTCACCTAGGTAAGTGTGGTTCAAAACCACAACTATCGTATTCACAGTTATACGGCGTTCAACTGCGCCAACATGGCTGCGTGCTAAATTAATGATATTTTATTAAAACCAACATCCCATGCATAAATAAAATGATTACTTTTTTACCTTTACTCAGGCCTCTTTTAAAGTTAATATTTTCCCGGGATTACGCGGGCAGTTTTTTTTTTTTTTTTGGTTTGAATCACTAATGCCTTCGCGCACTCAGCCTTTGTAAATGAAAGGTTGATTTTTAAAATACATGAAAACATTTTCTGGTCTAAATTAGAATATAACTACTAATACTAACGCGAATTTTCCTGACTTTTTTATGTTCGCACATGATTAGGATAGAAGATGGATGTGTTTATTGGTATTCATTCGTTAGTCATCCATCTACTGTGTTATTATAAATAAGAAGCAACCCAATGCAATTTTTTACCAAGACCAAAATAATAAAACATATATCGGCTTCATCTGTATCCCGCACACAGCAGGGTAGGCTGAGGAAACCTAGCTTGACGACACTCCGTCCTCATTTTTTGCCAAATTTTGACTCAACATCGCGCTTTGCCTCGACACCAGACTAAAAATTTAAATAAATATTTAATTTCCTCTAGTGGGGATTATTATACTTAGTGCCCCTGCGCCATAGCTGTCCTCCACATAGATTTTGGACTACTTATCGAGAAATACGATCTGATAACTCAGTGTATTTATCTAAATTTTTAAATGATATAAAAATATGCATGTCTTTGTATACCAGCTGAGACTGAACGGACTGAAAGTTCATTGAACTTTGCTATTATAGCTCAATAAGTTTTAGTTTATAAATACTGATTTCGCTTTATATTTGGAATATTACAAAATTTTACGTAAACTTCAATTGAATTGCTTCTAAAAAGAGTAAAATGATTGTAGTTTTTGATATGCATCGACAGAATGTCTGTATTTAATTTATAATTACTTAAAAACGCAGAGAAATTATGCATATTAGGCTAAATCTGAAATAAAATAAATGTATAAATATATCAAAATAAATCATTTTTAAAAAAAAACCTCAATTATAAGAAATTCATTCGGCACACGCACAAACAATATTTTTTATTAACTTTTGGTGCATAGCATAATTACGAGTACATTTTCTAGCATATTTAAGTAACCTACTTCGCTGTATTCATAATAACATTATATTTTACTCTAAAGTTTAGATCGCAGTGAAAATCTGTGGTAAGTTCCAAAGGCAAAGGAAGTATTCCTCCAAAACCGACCAAAACTTTGACCCCTAATAAATTTAATTAGTTTTCTGACACAAATATTTCTATTAATTTTATATTAAATGAACTATTCCTATTAAATTCGTAACTTAACGCTATAATAAACTCAGGTGTGGTGCACAACTACTCACATTAGACATCAATCAGTTCACAAGAGTACACTTAGGGCAAGATTTCTTCTATGCCGATCGAGAAAATAATACTACGAAACTAGTTACGAAGGCTTTAATTTTAATATAAATCTTAAAATAATTGTAATATTTTCAATTGTTCGTTCATGTAACAAGGCAAAGCGAGGTGTAGAGTTAGCTACTTAACACGCAAATGCCTAAATAACTATAACTAAATAACTAACACAAATACTAAATCTGGTAATATAATACATATTTTATACGGCAATAAAGGGGGATTTAGCTATTGTCATATAAGGATATACAATAGGATTATGTCAGGCGGTGTAATTGTGACGTATTTATTTGAGGGGGCGCTCTCTACGTACGTGATTCGGGTTAACGTAATAAAAATGCGGTCAACATTCTAACATAATTAATTAGCGAATAGAATTAAACAATACATTTATTTTATCTGATTTATAATTCACAAATTACTTTTCAAGGCTAAGGCAATGGGCGAGGAATTCGAGGAATATATTATTTTTTTCGGTTTTTCCCGCTTTGGTTGACAAAGACAACTAAATTTAAATATTGCTTCACATTGTTTTAAAGTAAAATGTAAATATAGTTACCCAAATTACGCCAAAAAGACTTTTAAAATTGTTGAAGATTGTAATAGAGAATACATACACAAAACAGTAAGCAAACAAAGTTGAAAAAGCACGAAGAATACTATCATAAAGATAACTTAATTAACATTTTATTTCAATGGAAATATCTAAAAGATTAATACAAGTTCTACTGTTATTAAAATGGCCTGAATCGTTTCTGGGAATTAATAACGTTATATATAATAGCCTAAGGGCTGACCTAGAACTTCAAAGCTGCTTCCGTTCTCATCAATCGCTAAAATCAATTTTAAATAGTCCAGTTTGCCCTTCACATGACATCTAATGACAATTTAGCGTCATGTGTTAGTAAGTACTCGATATAAAGCTAAAAGGGTACAAGGAGAATGGTTGTTTGAAGTTATGCTTCTATAGAAACGGCAAAGTCCCTGATTTATATGTGGTTTATATGGATAGTAAATTTATTATTTTATTAATATAACTTTAAGTTAATAGTAATTTAGCCGTTCTTTCAATTCAGTTCCTTGGTTGGTATCGTTCTCGTCCAGTGCAGCTTTACAGTGTTAATTCAAGCGTAAAAAGCGAATAAAGTTGACAAATTTTTGCATGCACTCATTTCGTATGTTTCATTTTTTCCTTTAATTGTATTTTAACTTTTCACTTCATGTCCATAGCTATGGGCGTCTGTAACTTTATCAAAAAGCTACAAAAACGATGCATAAATATAAATACTCGTATCTTTTTTTTTATTTTGTTGACATAGAACATAGTGTTTTTTTTCTGTATTCTGAGGGAACGTAGATCTGAAAATTTTGACACTAATTACAGCTTGATTTTGTATCATCATAATCAACATAATTCTGTCTCATTTTCTTTGACTTCTTAAATTGTAATATTCTCGTTATCTTCGTAAAATTTACGGACACAAATTTAAATTTATGCTGGACTTTTATATCATGTAACTCATTGAAATATATAAATATCAGACACTCGATCTCTTTTTGACCTACATCGACAAGTAGCAAACACGAGCGTGATCTTACCCATTAGTACTCTTATATTATTATCTTATTTAAAGCTTTGAAGCTTACATGGGTAATAACAGAGACACGAAAAGAGGGTTGAATATAAATTTAATATTATTTTTAATTTAAGCAAGCAGCTGTGTTTTATCTCCGTTAGAATTGAAATATTAATCTTTGTAGTATTAATCTTATATAATTTTTCACTAAAAATGTTTTTAAAAATAAAATAAAAAATAAAAACCAAAAGGCATTGTAGCTCGTGTTGCTACATTCTAAGTAAAGCTTATCGATAGCGTCAATAAAAAAGCGATGCACTTTCATCAATGTTTGTTCAAAGATAATTTCTGAATTGCAAATTATAACAACACGAGGCTCTGGAACTAATATGTTGGCGAATTTAATTAAAATACATAGGATATGTATGGAGATAACAAACTTTATACGGAACCCATGTAAATATAGTTAATGTACATATTTGTTTACCAAAATATTAATACTAAATGTTGCTTGTACTCTATCTAATCGAGTTTAATGTATTAGATTATATAATTTTAAGACCTAATTAATACTTTAGTACTTTTACTGTGAATTAATGAAGATTTTGGCTATAGTGTTTTATCTTAAAATTTACACTTAGACGACTTTTCAGTACAAAAGTTTTATAGAACCGTATATGCGACGATATATTTATGGGTATTGCAGGCTTCGGTAGTAAATCCTTCCCGCAGCTGCTGCCTCAGGCTAAGTTGATCAACGCACACTAAATCACGAGTGACGCACGCTGCAACTCGATAGTAACACTGGGATCGCAACAAATTGTTTAAACCTGTATATATTCGATGCAGGGTTTTTTTTTATTATATTATAAAATCTGTAGAATTAATTAAAACTTCACTCTGTGATCCATTTATAGTTTATTTCCTTAAAATTAGACATTTCCCGGTAAAATTAAACGTTAACGTCGACCACACTCAATAGATAAATTTATTGTAGTTTTGAAGAAATATAAAAATAATTATTTTTTTTAAATTTCAGAACAATTTTTCTAAACCTATATCTATTATACAAATAAACGTTCGATAAACTTCAAAATGTTGTTAAATCATCTACTTACTTATAAAAGTTTTAACAAACTTAATTCCAAAGATTGTATTTATCATTTAACTTCACGAATAAATATATTTATAACAACGTTATCTGAAATTTAACACTCTATACATAAAGTGTTGAGAAGTCCATAACTTCATAAATTGCTTTCTGTAAGTACTTACTCCGTTCTTAATTTCATTGTGCTTCATTTAAACACTTATTAAGTAAATTGTCTTTTGACAAGTCTTAAAAAAATATCAAAAGATAGATCTTTATTAGACATCCCTCATTTATGACCATTAAGTTCAACTACACTTTTCTAGGATTTCGAACCATATAAGAAAAAAAATAAATCTCTCTGCCTATGTCGGAAGTAAGAATAATATAGGCAATATAATGTCTAGGATATTAGAGTCAAACACGCCCCGTAAACTTAACCGTCCAGTCTTCAAAATTCCGTGTTCCAGAGCAGACTAATTGATTTCTAATAGCAAACAATGAATAAATTAACGTTGATAATAATTTATATTTATGTACATTGTGAATATTTTATACTTTTTCTTCATCTTCACGCTATATCCCGCAATTAGCAGGGTAAACAAAGGGAACCTAGCGTTAGTATCCGCTACCCACATTCCGATATTTTTTTCCAGCTACTGTGTGTTAAGCGGTGGACCTCAACGCCGCACTGGTACGTTGATACCAGAGCGAAGAAATTAAAATATTAAGTAATATAATAATTAATTCGCTCTAGCAATGCCTCGAGTGTCTTTTCTCTAGGTTCCCTCTGCGCTACAGTCAGAAACTTGTGCTCCTAATCATGATGGCCGGATTTATTTTGCAGAATTTATTTATAAGTTTTAGGTTTTAATAAAATATACAATTAGGTACTTACGATATGAAATTATTGTGGCATAGGCGAAGAAGCCAATCGTGGCAACGATTATACGAGACAAGCGTACCACTGTAAATGTGACGGGTTGGGGGTTCGATTCCCATTCAGGGAAATGAAATATTTAATATTTTCATTTCTTTGCTCTGGCTACGAGGCAAAGCACGGTGTTGAGATCCGCTACTCAATACATAATGTCTCAAGAATTCGGCGAAAAGTGAACACGGAAATCTGAAATTTTCTCCTTTTAAGACGCAGAGATTAACTCCGCAATTTACCTAATTTATCTGCATTTGCTTTACATTCTCTAGTTAAAAACATTATTAACACGCTTCCTCGACGTATAACAATTTCTTTTTCTTCTTCGTTCAGGTAAAATTAATATACGGCAATAAAAACTTCTTACAAAAAGAAACTTTGGCGTATTCTTTCAATCTTCCCTGAAATAATGAATAAAAAAAACTTCAATCTCAGGTATTTTGTAAAATGAAAATACGTTAAAAGCCGAGAAGCGTTTATATTATAATATTTATTTTTTTATTTTATAATAGGCTTATGTTTCTATGTAGATATTTAAAAAAGACTTTATTTTTTCAAGTCCTTTCAAGCAGTGTTCGTAAACTAGCTTTTATAGACTTTAACTAGCTTTTATTTTATCCATTGCGTAATCGTAGAATTCTATGATTTCTAGGTAGCCTAGAAATCATTGAATTGTACGATTACATTATTGTTTATTTGGTATTGTTTAATTCTGATGATGCAAGGAACACAGTTTACTTACATACGAGTATATCCTCAAATCTTGACTGAAAATCTTATTTTTATCATTATATGGAAGTGGCAAATCCTCGCATAAAATATTCAACGTTTATCTTCTTTACACATTTTAAAACATAAATAACTTAGATTTCAATTACAAAGATTTTTTTAAAAGCTTCACTCTATATCCCGCATACAGGAGTTCTTAATAGGATAGATAATAGAAAAACTCGAGGCCCCCAATTTTTGTACGGAACCCTCGGTGGGCGAGCCCGACTCGCACTTGTTTCTACTTAACTCAATATTGAAAAGAACACGCGTAAGCACCAGTGTTTTTACTATAAAATATAATATTTTAATATGCGCTTAGCGTTCGAGCGTTCGTTAACTTCAACTTAGTAAAGTGTGTGTCAAGAAGATGATATTTCCGAGACAGCAGTTGGATAATTGTTTTGATAACGACATAGTTCTTAATATTTTTCAAAAACAGTTTAGTAGTAGGAAGTAGTATTTACAATATTTTAGATGATATCAACATTTAGGTCTCTGGGAGGACCAGGAGGAGGAGGAGACATTTAGGCCAGTCATGGCGCAGTAGCATAAGCGTGTGACTGTAAACGTGACAGGTTGTGGGCTCCATCTCTCCATCTTCCATCATGTAAGTGACTGAAAATAAATTATATAAAAAGGTATAGTATTATTTGATAAAAATCTATTTCTGATTGTATCGGCTGAGTTAGGCTAAAGAAAAACTTATAAATATTTGCAGAGTTCAATTGTGTATTCTCGATTTTTTGATTCTCCCTGCTTTACTCTCCATGTTTAAAAAATATTAGTGACCAAATATTATACTGTCGTATTGACTAAGTTAAAACTGCTGTGTTCTTTGACGAGCATAATTATTCTGAAGTAGACTCTCAAACGTCGAATGCTCCGGTAAAATGACTTGTTCACAGCCACGATGAAAGTCGACCTCATCTTCAGACCTCCTCGAGAGGTCCCTGTAAATTTTTAATGTCTTCGGTTTTTCAAACAAACTTTTTTTTAATATAATGCGGTTTATGTTATATTATGTTTGCGCACATAAAAGCTGGATGTAATTATTATGTAAATCTCATTCTGCTCTTATGAGTGAGAGCGGAAAATATTGCATATTTTTATTTAAGTGAAAAGCTGCTAAGCAAAATTTCCATAGTAATAAAGTTTAGGGTTCAATATTTTTGTATAATGTATCCCGCATATAGCAGAGTAGACAGAGAGATCCTGGGAAGTTAGTATTTCATATCCATTCAGATCAGATGCGGCTTATCTGCGTGTTGATTGGCGGCACTCAACGCCGTGCTTTACCTCGTTCAGAATGGAACTCACAACCCGTCGTATTTACTTTATTCACTCACAATACTTATATCTAACTTAGCTATAATTTTTTGAACAAAACTATAAAATTAACATAATAGACTTGGGGCTGAATAAATTGTGTAAATTAGAAAAAAATGTTTTCTATGCTTGACAAATTCTTCGCAAGCTAGAAAATTTACATCAATTATTCAAAACGGTCCAATAATTACCATTATATCTAGAAGTAACCGACCATTTTTTCTAAGTAACTTTCCTTTTTTTCTAAGTAACTTAAATTTTATTGTTTTGGAGTTTGAAAATATTATCGAACCACCATAGTATACCTTTAAAAGTATTTATATTTCAGTTATATTAGTATAAAAAAATATATAAATATATTAGCTACCAGAAAATACGGACTTTGTACGTGTGCCAGATATGAATAAAATAAAAAGAAAGAACAGTATGATATATCACTACCCACACAAAGCCATGTTTAAAGGCTTAAAAGGTTTTATATTGATGCGATAATATTCGTGTAAACGCGCGTGATAGTTTGTACACTCATGTCACCATATTTCCACGATACATAAAGCTTTAAGTAAATACTAGGAATGTGATGAAAAAATATTTAACAGAACGCTTTAAGTAAATTACAAAAACAAATTTCGTTTCACAACTGCGCACAATTCTGAAAATTGAAAGGCCGCCAACTGTTTCTTTTATTAAATATAAAATCTTTATCATCGTGTAAATTACATAACTCTATTAGAAGAACAAAATATATCGAATATCCAAGCAAAATGTAAATAAAATACTAATTTGATATTTAACAGAATTCAACTGGGGAAAAAGGCAGGGGGAACCTATTGTTAAAATTCTCCTATTCCCACCTTTTGCCACCTTGTAACACATTCAGTAATTTGTATGAGATACCAAGCATTTTGGAAAGCTCTGTCAGAAAAACCAATATACCATGCATGCGTCCTTCTGGGTTCGTTGTTACAGTTTCTGTTGCTGGTTACAGTAATCGTGCCCACATAACGACAGGCGCGTTGCATTATTATTGCGAAACAAATAAGTACTTAACACAACAATTCTATTTTAAAAATTATGTTTTCTCTGAGAATAGCAAACTTAAAATAATTTTAAGAGGATATATTAACTATATTTACTTAGTATTCCCTCTTAAAAGTAAACTATCTTTAGTTAGTATATCCTCTTAAAATTATATTCAGAAAATGTTCAGAGAAATTCACAAGATTTTTTAGTGTCAGAGCCATTGGATCACCAATATTATACCACATTATTAAAATAATAAATAACTTCAACTGTTCACTTTTATTATTATAGTATAAGATAGATAGATATGGATAGATAAAAAAGATAGATATTATAATAACATCTATCTTTTATGATATCTATATTATATGGATAACTATATTATATATATTATATGGATAACTTAGAAGTTCAGCTAATTTTGAAACCTTCTTGTTTATCATGCCCTTATTCAAAGTCTAGTCAGCTACTGCATCTGTGTATGGGGGGGTACAAGTAAAAACTCGTTGCTTCCCTTAGAACGTGCCCAAAGAGCCATACTAAAAGTCATGCTTGGAAAGCCCAGACGTTACAGTACCGACCTAGTTTATAGTAATAGCTCAGTCTTAACAGTTAGACAACTTTTCATAAAATCAGTTGTACTGCGGAAGCATAGGAGCACTCCTTTCAAGACCATCTGTAAGCGCAATAAGCCAAAGGTTTGTGATATCGAATGTTGCAAAACCAAGCTAGCTCGTTCTCACTTCTACGTCCTAAGCAGTCGCTTATACAATGATGTTAATAAAATTATCAACATTTACCCTTTGTCTTCTTCGAAATGTAAAGCAGTTATGAATACCTGGCTGCAGAAGTTGTCCTACTTGGATACGGAGAATCTTCTTCGTACCTAACTTACATTCATGACTCGTACATANTAGAGTGACATCACATTATTTTTCGAGTTGCTCTCAACGAGTCCTTTCATTTGATACCCATATTGTAGAAGTACATTAAAAATAACAATTCCGCCATCTTGCATGGTCCGCCATATTACATTTAGAATGACGTCACATATTTTATCGTGCATTGTCATCCAAAGTAAACGTGTATACAAAATTTCAGCTCAATCGGTTGAAGATATCTACTTCAAAATTGAGCTCCAAGATTTCACCCGAACCCACATACATACATTGCAAGTTAAATAAAAGCTTTTAAAAATAGAGAACGATTTACTTAACACTAGGTTCTTCCCCCATTGTCGTTCGAATTGATTTTGATCTACTTACTTCTAGAACATAATAAATGATAATTAAAAAGTTTAAATCAATATATTTCTTACAAAAAAAGCATAAACCATTTCTATAAACATTTTCGTTTGTGTAAGCGATAGCCTCGCGGCCATACATTCGAATAAATTACGGGTTAAGCCGTGTCGTAAATCGACAATTCTTTGCTTGTGGAAGTAACGCTTTTCGAAGTCTCTGCTGAGTTACATATAGGATTCCTAATAAATATTTTGCCTTCTACTCAAATTCGAAGTAAAAATGGTTTCGAGGTAAGTAATATTCGCTTCTGAAAGTGCACCAATCTTAAAAACATCATAATTTACGATATTTTTCCTGCAACACAATATCTCTATATGTCTGCGTATATACGTAACGGTTGGTGAACGTTAGTATTTAAACTATGTAAATTTATTCAGGCTAGTTAGCCTAAGCGTGGCGTTTGGTTGTCCAGAAGAGAAACAATAATCTTTGCACTCATTTATCTGTGCATATATATGCTCGTACTATATATGAAGAAAAATATAAGGGTAGGGAATGAAAGAAATTATAAAAGAAAATAATAATAATGTGACATAAACTTTACTGTTTAATAAATTCATTGAGAAAGTCTATGCAGAATATACCCTATTATAATTATTATCTACTAACGATATGTTTCACCTCTTACGCCTCACTGACTTTCACCAAGTAGACCTTATTATGTCACAAAAACCCTTCAGTCCTCCAGGGCACATCTGTTGGGGCGGGTATATGGGTATTTAATTATGAATATTTTTTTTATAATTGGTTTATAGCGAATCACACTACCTTTAGGTGTGTTTTGCTTTAATACCGGAAAAGAATACTGTCATAGAAATTACTTACTAAAAAATAAATAGTCTTTGACTTTAACTTTTGAATTTAAACTTAAAAAATATAAATGGCCTATGCAAAGGAATGATTTTTAAGTTAATAGTAAATAGTAAATAATGGATGAATTTGGACTACATAATACAAAGAAGGAAAAAGCACGATAAGTACAATTGTATTTATTTTAGCTTATCCGGATAAAAATGAGGATTTCTCTTTCTTATATTTAATGGACTTGTTACTTTCAATGTTGTAATATTATTTTACTATATTATGACCATTTTATTTTTTTTATACAATTCTATTACTAAAATACTTTATATTATTAAATACTTTATAGATTTTCAATACTTAAGTTATAGCTTTCAAACGTGTCTGTTTAGTATTAAAGTTTGTATCGAAAGCTAAATGATACTAGCCATCACGTGCGGCTTCGGCCCCGTGATCAAGCGTAAATAACTAATAAACTAACTGACCACAGATACAGAAGGTAACATCTAAAACATTAATATCTCAAAAATATATATTTTTAATTTGAACCAGTAGTTTCCGAGAAAACGCGTTGAACCAATGAAATTATTTAGGCATTACATGGTGAGTGTCTGAATTCAACAATATATTTATACAAATATTCTTACTTAAACATAATTAATAATACCTCAAGAATAATAGAAAAAATATCGCTTCTCGGGTATCTTACTAAAGTTTAATTTCGTTGTTAATTAAAATCACGTCAGCAAAAATAAAGCTTCGAGGGAAATCTTCAACATTGTATCTATCTCCTTCTTCATTCTCAAACAAGTCCTTAATTAGTTAAAACATTATATATTAATTTAAATATACCTACAGTTGATTTTCAATATATACATACATATTGGTTGTGGGTTCGATTCCACTCGAGGATTATTTATATATATTTTAATTTTTCTTCGTTTTGGTGTCGAGGCTAAGCGCGGCGTTGAGTTCCGCCACTCCACACGCAATGCCTCCAAATACAGCGCCGCATACAAAGGGATAAAATTTGTTCAGTATTTTTTTTTTTTGAATAATTGTCCACAAATGCGTTTATCCGTGTTTTGGAAATTAGCTCCATATTTGAGGTTTCAATATTCGGAAAATTGGCTCTTAAGGTGATTAAATAATTACATACTATTTTATTATGTGTATACAAATATAATGAATTTGAATAATTTATTATGAAAGGTTAAACTCCATAAATGAAGCAAATTTTATATTAACATTTACAAATTCAATCACCCTCCTTTAGAATTGCAAACCACGTTTTCTGCGATGT
Organism: Heliconius cydno galanthus; assembly: GCA_036379175.1. Taxonomy (NCBI): domain Eukaryota; kingdom Metazoa; phylum Arthropoda; class Insecta; order Lepidoptera; family Nymphalidae; genus Heliconius; species Heliconius cydno. Next base: position 2,108,953 of record JAKRZM010001229.1, read on the forward strand.
AAAAATATTTACATAATCATCCCTTTGCAAACACCGTATTTAGCCTATGGAAACAAATAGGTGCTTAAATTGTTATCATACAAAAATAAAACGAAAAAAATTACAAATACTATATCAACAAGATTTACAATTCCTCTTAAAAGTCAATGATAATTTGATAAATACATTAGTGGGTAGGATATGAAGAGAGAACCTAGTGTTATTACACTCCGTTTCTCATTTTCCGGCGAACTCTGGAGGCATTGCGTGTTGAGTGGCGGATCTCAACGCCGCGCTTTGCTTCGACACCAAAGCGAAGAAATGAAAATATACATTTAAATAAATATTTAATTTCCTAAAGGATGGAATCCACAACCAGTCGGGTTTACAATCATACATTTGTGCTTACGACTGGCCTTGTAGTTTATTATTTTACTTTAGCAATTTTTAATGATGTCACAATTAATCTCGTTTAAGCTACATTATTAAGAGACAACGTGCTTAAATTATTTTATAGAGAGAAAAATATTAAAAATATTTTCTGAACTACTAAAAAAAATAACCGATTTAAGGAGCGATCGATCGCTATTCTAGTATGTAATTGCTTTTCAGGCGCACATGGTGCGTATGACCCACTTATATGAAATGAATTAACGTGACTCACAAAGGCAGCGTCACGGGGACGTTTTATTAAACTGAGCTATCTATATCAAATTATCTGGTTCATAATAATCATATTCATACAAAATAGGTATATTTAAATTTACATATATAAAATTTAAATTGTTTCTTAATTCATTTTGAGGCAAGTCGTAGAGCATCAGGGGTGCAAACGTTCGACTATCAACGCAAAAGGTTATGGTTTGATTCCCAATCGAGAACGAGGTAATGATGTAAAGCGCGGCGTTGAGTTCCACTACTCAACACTCCAGAATTCGGCGGAAAGTGGAGAAGTAAGTACCCTAACGGAAACAGAGAGTTTCATTCTTAACACCAGTATCCCAGATTGCCTCTGTCTATCCTGCTGTGTGCGAGATACAGCTTGAAGCTAAAAAAAATATTGTTTCTCCACTCAGTTGTTCATGATATTAACGTGTTCACCAAAAAAACTTTTCATCGTTATAATATTAAAATAGATATTATAGATTAGCCTTAGGAGCATTTCGATATAAAATAGAATTACTTTTAAATCTATATATATAAAATCGAAAGGTCACTCACTCATCACGAAATCTCAGAAACTACAAGTGCTAGGAATCTCAAATTTTGCATAGGAGTATTGTTATAAGACGTAGGTGCTCGCTAAGACGGAAATTTGCAATATTCGACTTCTAAGGGGTTGTTTTTGGGGTCGAAAGTTTGTATGGAACTTCGTTACTACAAATGCTAGGAGACTCAAATTTTGCATAGACGTCACTAGGACGTAGCCATGGAGACAGAAATTAATAATAACATAGTTCACGCGGGTGAAACCGCGAGCGGGCCGCTAGTTAAACATATTTCTACTCTACCATACTTACAAAACTTTCACAATCCCAGGTATTTTAGAATTCTATTCTTCACCCTCCCTAATATAACCATTGCTCAACGGCTTCTATTTCAGTGGACTTTGGGTTAGGACATTTGCCATTCAGTTGCTTGATCTAGCTTATCTCATAAGGCAGCTAACAACTTTATTAATATGGAAATACTGACTCCAGTGAAATATAGGTCAGCGGTTTAGTAGGTATGGCTTTGTTCATAAGTTCATAATTGATATAGCTACATATTTTCTGTAACTAATAAATAAAATAACCCGACTTTATACAAACTCGACTTTTTTTTAATTTCCCGCAGTACCTCGCAAGCAACAAGGTAGTGACGTGACGTTAAGACACTCCGCTCCCCACTTTCTAAATATAAATACAAATAATGTAATACTCATATAAATAATCAAATTTGCAAAAACAGTACTAATCTATTAAATTTATTATTTTTTTTATGTTTCATTGTAGCTTTCTCATTTTGCTGTAAAATATCTCAGACCGAAATTTATTTATAACTTTTCGATCATCTGTAATTAAAAACCACTTCACCAATTTAAATTGAATCCTGAAAGTCCATTATACAAAAGAACCTTTATTCTTTAGAATCTTATTTGATTGACGCCTAAAAAGAATCTAAAATTTATGAATAAATTTAAGAATATAAATATAATTGAAATTTAAAGGAAAATAATGACAGCTTTTTCTTTACTTCGTCAATGTTTGTTTTTTTTTGGTCGCCAATTTTGTTAGCGTGGACTTGTGTCCAGGTGACCTGCATTTACTAGCTGATGTTTTTTATTGTTTAAATCCATAAATTATAGATGCTTGTTTTATTATTATTTTTTACGTTCCGCTGTATCGCACACATATTAGGGTAGGCACAGGCTACCTGGGAACCTAGTGTTAACACACTCCGTTCCCATTAAGACACTTCCGTTCCCCTTCTTCTTGCAAATTCTGGATGCGCTGCATATTGAGTGACAAAATTCAACCAGAGCGAGTAAATGGAGAACGCAACGAAATTGTAAACGCAACGGTTGTAGATTCAGAAAATATATAGAATTCTGAAAAAAGTTATAACGGTTATTTCCTTGAGTGGGAATGGAACCAAAAATACGAGTACGTCGCGCTTACAGTCGCACGCATGTGCCCTTGGACCACCACCACGGCTCACCTAATTTATTTTATTTTCTTAAAAATATTAAGACTATATAATAGGTATAATCATTTTCTATTTCAGATGTTGACTAGGATATTTAATTTCTTTTTCAACAAAATTTTCACATAATTTATTTTTCCAAACCAAACATCAACATCCTCGGGTATTGTTTGTACTTATACTTACCTCATATTCTTATTTCAATGTCTACTTTAGTTGAAAAAGAGACGTAACGTAAATATCAACTTTTATTGCGGTCAACTTGTTTTTGACAGATTTGTTTTGAACAAAGTTAATAAATACCAAGCTTAACAGCGCAAAAACCATCATACCATTTAAACGTGAAAAAGTTAAGATTCTTTAACTTTTTATCCCCACAAAAATTTGCAAGTAGGTACGACAAATAAAAGCCAATTTATATTAAAATTCTCCTAAGCGTGGAATGTTTACCTCCAATAAAGAAATATACTTTTGCTCCCTAATAACACATTTTTCAGATGTCACCTTCCACGCCGACCACTCCGCCCGAGAAATAAATAATGAATAAATATTTTATATAAAAAATGATGACCCAATTACAATAACAGTACGAGCTGAACGATACCTTGTGTTTTAGAACTATACGAATATTATTTAAATATGTACAAAGGTAAGCTATTAGGTATTTATAAAAAAAATATTTTTGTAAAATATTTTTTATGTACCTTCTTTAAGGATTCTTCTTTAAGGATTCTTTAGTCCAGAAATCAAGATATATAAAAATATATTTGTATTGTATATATTCAGCTACATATTATATCGTCTTATTGTATTGTATTTGTTACTCTTACTACTTCTATGTTATTTCGTTAGGTTTCTTTTATTCAAAGGGCGTAAAAAGTGCTGCAAAGACATAGAGAATAATATACAAAGTGATATACTCGTATATACGTGAAAAAATGGGATAAGTGTTTGCCTAAAATGTAATACCAGCAACTGACGCACACCGGCTGTATGGGTTTTTATGAGGCAATATTGAGACAATATTTCATGATGTATGTAGAAATAACAATTTTATTTGTCATCCAAATGACAGCCTTATCCAAGATCTTCGAGCCACATTACCTGGAAAGAAAACTATTAAATTATATTATTATATTTTTCTATTCCAATAACATACATATATTCTTATGAAAAAAAAAGACATAAGGACCAATACATTTTTTTTTTTTTTTTTTTTTTTTTTTTTTTTTTTTTTTTTTTTTTTTTTTTTTTTTTTTTTTTTTTTTTTTTTTTTTTTTTTTTTTTTTTTTTT
>JAKRZM010001231.1:0-22702 GCA_036379175.1 Heliconius cydno galanthus
CAAACAAACTCTTCCGCTTTATTATATTAGTATAGATTTGTCTACTAACAAGTAACAGTGAATCAACAAATAAATTTTACCTTAAGTAATTTTGTATGTAAAAGTAAACATTTTCAAGGGTCACATGTAAAATTACACATTTTTAGTACAACTGCATGTGACGAGTATATATTTTTTTAAATTTTTATTATCAGCTTCACGCTTTATCACGCATATAGCAGGATAGACAAAAAGAAAGTAGGATCTTTATTCTTCGTTTTCCGTCCAAATTCCAGACATTGCGTATAAAGTGGTAGGCAAATAATATGGAATCGACTCGCAACCACCCCACAGCTCCCATAAACAACATTTTAAAATGGCCTCAAAAGTGAGACTACAAAGTTGCCGTGCCAAAGACAGCCAATCGCCTTGATCCACTGACTCAATAGGGACGAGGCTGCACTCTTCAGTCCACGCCATATTTCTGATCTGAATTCGCGCTGGTCGAACAATTAGATGCAGTGGTTAATTACAGTATCGATTAGCTAGCTGTGTTATGTTAGTCAGCTTCACGCTGTATCCCGCACATGGCAGGGTAGGCAGAGGTGTTAAGATACTTTGTTTCCTGCTTTCCTCTGAATTCAGAACGCATTGCGTGTTGAGTGGCGGAACTCAACGCCGCGCTTTGCTTCGACGCAACAGCGAAAATGGAAATATAAATTTGAATAAATATTTCATTTCCTCCAGTGGGGCACCAGGCCACGACTGGCCTCGAAAAAAAAAAGTATTGTAATTCATATAAATGATTTATCCCACAAATATATATTTTTATTGATACTAAATATACATAGAAGAAGTTGCATTTGAGGCACATTACTATCCAGTGTCTAAGTAGAACTCCTGGTGTATTGGAGCCCCAAATATTTTTTATTTCAGTCCAAATATTCTTATTTAAATATTTTTGTTCATATATGCAATTATTAATTACTTAATTATGCACTTATATAAATATTATGAAGTATATGAACAAACGATTTAAAATTATAATATAATCTATCTATATATATAAAATCGAAAGGTCACTCACTCATCACGAAATCTCAGAAACTACAAGTGGCTAGGAATCTCAAATTTTGCATAGACGTCACTAGGACGTAGTCATGGGGACAGAAATTAATAATAACATAGCTCACGCGGGTGTAACCGCGAGCGGGCCGCTAGTATAGTTATATATATACAATTAAATCTCAATCAGATAAGCCCAAGGTGGCTGTTTGGGCCAAATCAGATGAGGGAGTATATACTACACACGTACATCTGGAGGTCCAATAGTAGAGGATAAACCAAAAATTCTAAAGGCCATTACATAATAAACCATGTATTGTATAACAATCGATCAGCAAGTGAGTGAGACCTTGACTTTCACCGGCATTGGGTGTTACGTGCGAACCTTGACTTTGTCTCGGTCATACTCATTTTTGGACAATTTATTTTTATTTTTCGTATGCCGTAGTATTGGTGTGTGTGATATGTTATGTTAGGTTCTTATGTGTGTTGGAGGGCATCGTGGGGGGGTGTGTTGGTTCGATTTCCAATCGGGGGAATTAATTATTGTTTATTAATTTTAGTTTTTCGCTCTGGTGTTGAGGCAAAAGCGCTGCGTTGAGTTTCGCTACGTAACTAACAAATGCCTTGAAAATTCGGCGGATTATGGTGAACGGAGTGTCTAAAGATTAAGTTCCATCTGCCTACCTTGTTATATGCGTGACACAACGTGAAAAAAAGTAAGAAATCATATATCTTAACTTAAGCTATTTCACAAAAGAAACTTCCTACAAAACTAATCTCTCTCTATGGTAGGTCCAACTATTAAAGTTTAGTAGAATAAAATATGAGTTTAACTATAATCTTTTTTAAGTTAACTTATCCATCTGAGGCCGTCGTGGCGCAGCGGCACTAGGGTGTGACGGTAACGCGACGGTTGTGGGTTCGATCCCCACTCGAGGAAGTGAAATATTAATTTACGTTGTTATTTCCATTTCTTGGCTTTGGTGTGAAGGCAAAGCGCAGCGTTGAGTTCTGCCACTCAACACGCAATGCCTCCAGAATTCGGCAGAAAGTGGGGAACGGAGTATCTTAACACTAGATTCCCTCTGCCTATCCTGCAGTGAATATTTGAGTTTTAATTATTATATTTTATAGAATGTATAACACTTTTTAAGCTTCAAATATTATTTCAGAAACTTTTATCACACAATCTAATAGTCTGAATGCATGAACGAAAGAAATTACGAAATAGACGTCTACAGTTATTTAGTTTAAATTTGAATATGAATAAATTCTCGTTTTGTCTCAAGCGGCTATTATATTCGTATTTCTTAATCGATTTAAAATTATTTATTATTTTACTTGTACATTTTCTATGAGTGTTGAAGTTATTGATACAATTTAAACATTGTTAATTCACGATGGTTGCTGTTCAATCCAATTTTAGGGTAGATTTTATTTGAATTAAATCAGCTTCACGCTGTATCCCGCACACAACAGGGTAGGCAGAGGGAACCTAGTGTGAAGACACTCCGTTCTCCACTTTCCGCCGAATTTTTGGAAGCATTGCATGTTGAGTGGTGCAACTCAATGTCGGGCTTTTCCCTTGGTGCCAGAGCGAACAAATGAAGATATTGATAAATAATTTCCATTTCCTCGAATGGGGGTCGAACACAGTCATAGTCTTGTGCCCCTGCGTCACGACGGCCTCAAATAATATTTTTTATTATATCACACATCTTAAATTTCGTCCAGGCAGCGTGTACGTAATTACGTTCGAGATGATTTTCCTTATCACATATCTCGATTAACTTTTTTAATTTGAAAACCAGTTACATTATTTTTGTCTAACATAGGGAAATATCACATTCAAAATGTGATTAGCAAAAAGACGTAGTATCATAATAATATAACGTTTGTGTGTTAATAATTACTTTTTGCATGAATATTATTAATAATTTATTTTATATGTTATAAAAACTCGGTATTATGTTTATTAAAAGAATGATATGGTTTTTCCTACATATCAGAGCTGGTCATCAGGCAGAGGGAACCTAGTGTTAAGACACTCCGTTCCTTACTTTTTGTACGATAGATCTCTATAAATATTATCATTTCTCCGTTTGGAAATTGAATCATAGCATTTACTGTCAGACATGTTTTTACCTGTTTACATTATTTTCATTTCTTTCGTAGATCGTATATAGAACTTAATAGTAGATTCTCTTTCCCCTAAAATATATAGACGTGTGAAGCTATAAAATCTTTATTAATAAGAGAAGCCTTCAATTACTTATCTGACATTATAGACAAACAGACAGATGGACAACAAATCGATCATTTCCGATTATTTATACCTACAGAACTCTAAAAATGTATTTATGCTATATTAATTTCGTAAGAGTGTTAATAACTGTTAGTTTCCTTCAAAAGGAGACAAATTCTTATTCATAGCAAGTATTTTTTAAGTATCTTATTTTGCAGTAATAGGTTAGTAGATGTTACAGATCCATATGCAATTGTATCGTAGTGAAAATAAATTTCTTAGCATTCCATGGTTTTCCCATGCAGAGCGTCATCGCCATGCAGGGAGGGGAACTTGCACCATTTCCTGGATCTGGAAATCCAAATTTAAGTCTATAAGTAACTTTATTATTTAATTGGTTGAAACTTTACTTTTTAAAATATAGATAAAGTTTCTAAAATGAATGAAACGTTTTTGTTATTATAAAACGACAATAAAGTAAGCAAGCGGGCGAAGCCACCAGCGGTTCGTTAGTAAGTAATATTTACTTTACTTTTTATTAATTAATATAGTATAAAATATGTTAATATTATGCTTGTAGGCCTATTTGTTGACTATAGGAGAAGGAAACGAGTTTTCCGCATTTCTACAGCAAGTGTCAAGTCAATATGCTAGTAAATAAGGAAATGTATCAAAGTTGTAATAATGATAGGCCTTATACCTACTACTAAAAAGATAAAGAGATTACAGATTCTTTTTCGCAATAGAGTATTTAGTAGAAACCAAACGACGCACTTATATTATACTAGCGGCCCGCCCGCGGCTTCGCCTGCGTGAACTACGTTATTATTATTTTTTGTCTCCATGAGTACCTACGTCCTATAAGTGACATCCATGCAAAATTTGATACTCCTAGCATTTATAGTAACAAAGTTTCATACAAACTTTCAACCCCAAAAACAACCCCTTAGAAGTCGAATATTGCAAATTCCCGTCTTAGCGAGCACCTACGTCCTATAAGTGAGTCCTATGCAAAATTTGAGATTCCTAGCACATGTAGTTTCTGAGATTTAGTGATGAGTGAGTGACCTTTCGATTTTATATATATAAGATTATCAGCTTCACGCTGTATCCCGCATACAGCAGGGTAGGCAGAAGGAACCAAGTGTTAAGACACTCCGTTCCCCACTTTCTGCCGAATTCTGGAGGCATTGAGTGTTGAGTGGCAGAACTCAACGCCGCGCTTTGCCTCGGCACCAGAGCGAAGAAATGGAAATATAAACGTAAATAAATATTTCACTTCCTCGAGTGGGGATCGAACCCACAACCGTCGCGTTACAGTCACACCTTTGTGCCGCTGCGCCACGACGGTCTTTTGCTCTAAACAAGTATATACTATATCAGAGTGGAGTATTGTGGTCATTTGAAGCTAAATTATACGTATAAATAACTTAAACAAAGCCCCGGGCGCTCAGCAGGACAGCGTGTTTCTTAGTGAATGATCTATCATTTTACGTCCGCCAACTGGTTGGGTCAAGGAATTCGCTATTGAAAATTGCTGCAATTTGTCTCATTATTATTTTTTCTTGTGCCTTCATTATATAACTCTGTTAGCAATTGCTTTTGCCTTGATATTGTCTCGGAAATGATTTTTCATTGGAAATTCTTTTATATAGAAAAATTTTAAGTATCTTCTAAGTTTTATATGACGCACTAATTTTCTATATTATAATAACAAGTAGGCTTAAAAAACTAAAGAAATTTCATGGAAATATCTCAGTAACAATTAAAAGTCAAATAGAGTTTAAATTATTCTAGAAAACATATCAAATATTGAATGGAACGGGACTCGAATTCGTTCCCTGCTGCACCTTTGAAAGCAACTCGTTAAAAACGTATGGCATAGTGGCTAGTGCGATTAGACCACATTCAAAAAGCACGGGTTCGAGTCTCGCTACGTTTAAATTTCTATACATTGTCTAATGTTCTCTTTCTAATGTCTTAAAAATATAATTAGTATAAATTAATATAATTCACTACGCCAAAGTGGTTTATTTTCAATCTCAATTATGTTAGATTTACTATATATTTAATATCTGTCGGAAACAAAGCGTTTTAGGACCGGAAGCGTCGGGTTGTGTTATTTACTGTAGAACATTTGAGATTGGTGAACCGTTTCTCATTGTATTATAAGTTATAATCGACTGCATTTATTGAAACTAGTTTTACTCTTGTACATATAACGACAACAAAATTATTTCAGGTTTTGATTGTTATGAAATACAAGCGACCTGCCTGCGGCTTCGCCCGAGGATTTGTGTTGTCCTAAAGTATTAAAATGTTTAAAAGTCAACAGTATGTGTTGACAATAGATAGCGTTACATGTGTCTATTTCTACTATCTCAAATATGAACTTCTTAAAAACTTAAATACTTATATCTTTTGATAGAGCGTTGAACCTTCTCTGAGTTATAATTTTATGTATAAAAATTGCTTAAAATGGTTGTGTACTTTTTACGTGATACGTGTTGTAAACAGACAAACAGACAAAAATTCCAAAAATGCTGGAAATGGATTCTGTTATCCTTTAACACCCTGGCTAATTTTTTTAAAAATATTTTCAATGTACAGAAACGACTTTTCTATAGATTTATTATAAGTATAGATATAGATTAAGTTATTTGGCAAAATTTATCAAAATTTATATATGAAATATGTCTTTTCACATCACATCTTGATTATCTAATATAACGAGAATTGCATGATCAATTATTATTATCCTCTTGTAAATAGATAAGACGTTTCAGATAAACTAAAACATTTTTTTATTTTTTTGTTTAAAAAATACAATACAATGGCATATTTGTTCCTAATAGCATACGACGGCTGTAGATTTTAATATTATTTTATATTATGTGATGCTTCTGGATTCGATCCTTACCTGGGGGAATTAATTATTTTCTTTTCTTTCTATAGCAATGTCTCGAATCCGAGTGAAAGCGTGAAGCTAAAGCTGCTTCTTATATTATCAAATTAATGAAGGGTTTTTAGCATTCATATAAATGTAATCTTGCAGGTCTATTCCTATTCGTTATTAAATTATAAAATTACGTCTAAAATTACAATTTTAAGTGATTTTTTTTTGCAATCGCAATGCAATTGAATATTGGAATTGCCATTTATTACAATTATTTCTTCGTCTTGCACTCGTAGTGAACATCAGAGCAGGCAAAACAGAGATAATATCTGGACACTAAGTTTTCTATGCTTATGCCTATATTAATATATATGCCTATGTTCCCTGGTTTCCTCACCCTACTCTGCTACACGCAGAATATAGTGTTAACCTGTAAAAAAATATCCTTACTTAGCATTAAAAAAACTAATTGCATTACCATGAAAAAACAAATTAAATTTTAAGTTAGTGTCATATAATTAACCTTGAACTCATAATATTCTGTGTTAATTGAATATCTTAACAATTGTTGTCATTATTGTTGTTACTGGACAATTACGGGGAATTTAGTAAAAATTATTGACTTTAAACATACAATAAGCTTAAAATATAAACCGATCTAAAGTAAGATATTATTAAAGTAGTGTTGTCGTAAAATCGATTACGGAATATAAATAATTGGACCGTTTATTTTGAAAGTGGTGTAAGTCCATTTTTGAGAAAAATGAGATATCACGTAATTCATGTTTAATTTAATGTAATGTTTTTATATATAACTAGTCCGTGTTTAATTTCTCAAAAAAAAACAATTTTTTGAACAACTGAAAATCGGTCGGTATATGAAATTGCATAATCATCGACATACTAACCTTTTATTTTCTCGAAACAAAAGAAAATGGACTTACACCACTTTCAAAATAAACGGTCCAATTATTAGTTGTACCGTGGATAATTCAATAAGTACAATGCAACGGTAAAACCACCTAAAGAATTGATAAAGTAAATTACTTATTAAGTATTATTACGCGATAATAAGTCTAAATAAGAACGTTTGTTTGTAAAATTTGTTTTAGTTTTATATATTTTTTTAATTCATGATGTGCTAGGTATATACCAGAGCAGAGTGAGGAAACTTGGGGGTGTTAGGACAGTCCGTAGCTATTAAGATACTTCCGTTCCCACTTTCCATGAAATTTTCAGGGCATTGTGTGTTGTTAGGCAGAACTCAACGCCACGCTTTGTCTCGTAGGAATCGAATCCACAACCTGTCGCGTATATAGGCCCAGCGCCATGATGTAGAGAGCGGAGTGTTTTAACACTAACTCTCTGCCTACTCTGTTACATGCAGGATACATCGTGAAGCTGAAAAAAATACATTACGGAAATTCTTATAACTTAAGCCATTTTGGCACAAAGAGCGTAAAATATTCTTTATAATTCAAATTTTATAGCAAACTCGAGGTAATTGAACAAAATTGGTTTCGAAATTTAGTGTGTACTTAAATTATGAACAAATTCATTATTATATGAGAAAGAATTACATGCTATAAGCGTATCCTTGAACCTGCCTTCATTTCTTCAAAAACGTCTATATTTTAGAATAAATAGTTTGTAGGTTATTTTCTGGAGGAATTGCGGGTTGAGTGGCAGAACGCCGCGTTTTGCCTCGACACCAAAGCGAAGAAATGGAAATATAAACGTAAATAAATATTTCATTCCTCGAGTGGGCATCGAACCCACAACCTTCACATTACAGTCTGTTCCTTATGCCGCTGCCACGAGGGCCATTGGTATTTCTTATAATTTGTATGTAAAGAATATATGAAATGTTGATTTTGAAGCAACACACTAAAACTTTGATTTTGACAATAATTGAAAAGACTGAAAAAGACTGACTTAAGGCTTTAAATGCTAACTGGGCCGGAGTAGAAAGAGAGTAGAAAAAGAAAGAAGAAAGTTTAAATAAATTAAGAAAGTTTAAATAAACTTAAATATTTCATTCTTTTGTTTACTGAAAATATGTAGGTTTTTATAAAAAATATTAAACAAATTAGTTCAATTATATAATGTTAATATTTTATTATACAATAGTTAAATTAATACGTTTTGAGCGCCGTAACTTAACTCCGCTATGCCGCTGCAAATACCCTCCACATAAAATGATAGATGTAAATATCAAATTTATTATTGAAATATATATACATTTTTTACCAATACGCTGTATCGCGCACACAGTAGGTTGAACAGAGGGAACTTAGTGTGAAAACACTCCGTTCCCCATTTTACACCAAATTCTGGAGGCATTAAATACTGAGTATCGGAACTCAACTCGACTCGCGCCGCTTTTCTTTGACACCAGAGCGAAGAAAATGAAAATAATAAATATTTCATTTTCTCTAATGAGAATCGAACCCCACATTTTATGCCATGTCCTCAATTTCAACTGGTTAATTTCGTCTTTAGTACTTACCGGTATACCGGAGAGACTAGATCTCTCCACTCTATTTCCTTTGGAGAAATTAGAATAGAATTCGAGTCCGCTACCGTCTCGCCGTGTCAAATACTTTCCCAGTTATTTCTATGCCATGTTGGTGATTCTAAATAATACAACTTTTCGTCTAATATCTCCATTCCTCAAAATTATTTAATTTTGAGGTCAATGGTAAAAGTAAGTTGATATTGATACCATGTTAATTTGATTGATATCTTAATATTGCAGATTTTATCTATATACATAAAAAATTATGTAACAATAAAACTCGCTATTATATTCTTAATTTATTAACGGATATAATTAATAAATTTATTATTTAATATTTTTTTTTAATGGAGGACTAACAATATTCAAATCTAAATGAAATTACGAATAAAGTATTTAATATTTCGCTGATATATGTTACGGGCAATGAAGCCTTTTACAATACGAACGACTGTTGGTGAGTAAAACATAATTCACGCTATATCCCGCACATGGCAGGATAGGTGGAGTGTTTTAACATAGTGTTAAGACACTCCGTTCCCCGCTTTCCGCCAAATTTTTCGAATCATTGCGTGTTGAGTAGCGAAACTCAGCGCCGGATTGTAATAATAATAAAGTGAAAATATTAATTAATAATAATTCATTCCCTCAAATGGCAATCGAACACACAACTCTCTGAGGTGTTCACAAGCAAACTGATGATAATCACACGCAGACACTTGAACACTACGCGATCAGACATCGGCTGATGCGACACTAATGTAAAGATAGTGTTTAATAAATTTTGCAATTAGAGACACTCATGTTCGTACAGAGACACTCGTTGTATACACTGAGTGTAACATGTACATGTCATTACTACGAGTATTTTATATGCGAGTAAAGCTTGGCTGATAAAAAATATATGTATATAATAGAAGAATAATTGTATAACGACTATAATTACTTCCTCACTTTAAGTACGCACTAACTTAAAACAACTGTATAAAACAATAAATTTGAAAATATTTTGATAGAATACTTTATAGGTTCGATGCCCATTAGGGGGAATGGTATTTTTTCATTTCCTCGCTCTGGTAAAGAGAAGCGCATCGTTGAGTTTCGCTACTCAATAAGCAAAGTCTCGACTTTCTCCAACTTTAGGACAATATGTAACGATAATAGTGTTATTACCATAAGTTCATAATCATAAACACTTTACTTTCCTATTGATCTTATATGCTTATAAATGGAAGGATTGAATAAATAGTTATTTTTATTTTCTGTTACAAATATCGATCATTTTACTATTTTAAAATAATGTACTATACACCGTTCTAATTAAAAACAATAATTAGCCACCAGTGATTATTTCGTAAAATATTTTGTATATGACACGTAATTTTCGAATAATTATGAATAATAAAACTGAATTAATAATAAAATAAAGTTTATATACAAGCCCTTAGGTATTCATTTAAATCTATCAATATTAAAATTAAATATAGACTAGTGTAAATTATTGACTATAGACTAAAACACTGGGTTGGATCAAATTGCCGTACGTCAAATTTAACTGATATTTTATTGAAAGTTGAAATAATTCTATTCACTTTATGTATTTTATGATCAAAATTTATTTGAGAATAAACGGAAACCGGGTTTAATCTTTTACAGTGGGTATACTGTTAGTTTTTTGGGATTACTATTATTTTATAACTCTTTTACATCTTCGGACATTGTACTGAAGGAGGGAACCTAGTTTTAACATACTCTGTTCCCTTGAGCCGCCAAATTCTAGAGACATTTCGTGTTTGTATGGCTGAAGTCAACTAGAGAAATCTATTTGCAAAATTTCAACATTCTTATTCTTCTTCTCTATCGAGAGGCGTATCGCGTATGTCCATTTACGTTTTTATATACGTACAGAAACGAATAGACCTTTTTAAAAGTTTTTATACTAATCTATCATATTTAAGAGAAATTGTCAGTGTTATAAATAATATTAAATTATTCTTTAAGTCGTATCGACTAACAATTTGTTACAGCTTTATAAAACATAGAATGAAGTGTCTTTCTTATGGAAAAAGTAAATAATAATTAAATATATATTTTTTTAAATATTTAATTTTCTCGAGTGGGAATCGAACTCACAAAATGTCCTATTTACAGTTGCACTTGTGCCTTTGCGTCATGGCTAGTAACTTGAGGAGATTCCGTATATATTTTTGTAAGAAAATTAGAAGCTATAAATATTTATACATTTAATTTTTAAGCGTTTGTAATGTAGTCGTTCGTTGCAAATATGTTAGTTCCTAACTCTAACTCCAGTACTAAATAGTAAATAAATACAATAGGTCAATACAAATGTCATAATATTTATCTGTTGACATTTTTTGTTTTGCAGTAGTTCATTAAATAACTGCTAACAAAAAAATATTTTATGAAAAATCTCACAAAACGAAACGAAAAGCATTATCTCGCGAACGTTCACGCTGTATCCCGCACACAGCAGAGTAGGCAGAGGGAACCTTCTGATTTTCCGCCGAATTGTGGAGGCATTGCGGATTGAGTGGTGGAATTTAACACCGCCGCGACACCAGAGCAAAGAAAATAAAAATATTAAATACTTAAATTTGAAATTTATATGCACTAGGAATTTGTTTTCGGGTTTTATTAATAAAAAAAAAGTAGACAGGAACTACTTTAATAATAAAAGAAGAAAGCGAAAGCGACAAGCAAAATGTAGGCACATTCAAAATGCGAGAATTGTAAGATTTTATTTGTCGTTTGCCACCGGACTAGTACGAAATTATTATTTTTATTACTTTTAATATCATTATGAGACTTATAAAATATGTACAGGCGTTAAGCTGCAGCAGCTTTAATACAAGGTTAATGATTTATACTACTATTCTACATAATACAACTAGAATATAAAATTGACAGTATTTCTACACGTTATATGGATAATGTGGAATTAACAACTCTCTGTTAATACGTGTTATATTAATAACAAATAATTATTATTAATTCATATTATTATCTCGAGGCCGTCGTGACGCAGAGGCACGAGGGTGTGACTACAATGCGACGTTTGTGAGTTCGATCCCCACTAATTCGAGGTCGAATTAATAAATATTTTCATTTCTTCGGTGTGACACCAAGGCAAAAGCTCGCCGTTGAGTACCGCCACTCAACACGCAATGCTTCAAAAAATGGGAAACGGAATGTCTTAACACTACCGTTTATTTTAAAATTAACATTGGCATAACAATTTCCAGCCAAATCATAAAAATACCAATAATATTTATTAGTATTACTTTTTTCATGTTTTTAATAAGCAATATTGACACAGTTTGTATAAATTAATATAAATTGGAAATACAAAACGATCTTCTGAACTGCAACTATTGTAGTACAGTAAAAAAGTATTTAGTACTGTAAAGTAAATGTGAAGGTTTCACTTAGGTCATTCGAACGTGCGCAATTATAGGCGCATATTCATAATATTAAAAGTTTGGGTTAACTCTTGATATTTATATTAAGCTTATAATGAAAATATATCAGTATCAAAAATTACGATGCTTAGATAATAAAAAAAATCAACTTTTGGAGTAATTTTTGTAAATTTTGGAGATTTTTGTCCACCGCTTTTCCTTAATATACTTTAAACAGTCAATTAATATCGAGAACTTCAAGAAAAAAAGTTAAATTTGACTATAGCATATTTTCCTTTTTCCGCCATGGTGTCAAGGAAAAACTGCAGCGTTCAGTTCCGCCACTCAACACAAATAACATTTGGTGGAAAGTGGGAAGTGGAGTGTCACAACACTATGCTCCTTCTACCTACCCTGCTACGTGCGGGATACAGCATGAAGCTAAAAAACACAATAAATAAGACCAAACGAAAAATTAAGTTTTTAAAAAGAAATTGAAATTGAAAATGAATTTAAAACAATTTGAAACTTTCCAATGACAATTAAGGCCCACGTCAACTTAGTAAAAGCCCACATAAAGGATCTAGTAATAATAAATATAATTTTATTACACTATTCTTTAAAATATATATATAAAAACGAGCGTTTCTACTATAATATATCTGGACGTATTCCTTTAGTTGGCGCTACCTCTGAAAGGTTTCCACTTTCAAGTTAGAAATCCTCAAAATTTCAGCTTTGCTAAAATTACGTACATAATAAGTATTCATTAATATAAATAAGTTCAAGTGGAAATAATTCTTGATACAATTCATTGGATGATTGGAAGATTTCTCATATTCATTATTTATATAAGTGGTATGACGTCCGTGTGTCACTTAAGTTACGTTTTTTTTTTAATTAATTTCTATTTCTTGTGGTTAACGTATATTGACGTTTCTAAGAAAGACTGAGGAAATATGTAATTTGTACACATAGTATTTTAGGATTGGTTTTTTTCACGATAGGGAAAAAATATTATTACTTAAAATTTGTCTATTAAATCTTAATGCTGCGTACATTAAGATTACTGCATAACAGTTTTTATATGGCCATCATGGCGCAGCGGCCAAAGGGTGTGACTGTAACGCGACGGTTTTGACTTCGATCCCCACTCGGGGAAGTGAAATATTTATTTACGTTTATATTTTCATTTCTTCGCTCTGGTGTCGAGGCAAAGCGCGGCGGCCGCCACTTAGCATGCAATGCCTCCAGAATTCGGTGTAAAGTGAAGAACAGAGTATCTTAACATTAAGTTCTCTCTGCCTACACTTACTTCTTACGAGGTAAGAATATATTGATTAATGTCTTACATAACTCTTGGTCATTTCCATTTGCTTTCGGGAGCAGTCATATGATAAATTAAGGATTAAAAAAAATATATTTTTTACGAAAACTGAATGAGACGAGATCTTCTTTTATACATAAATTAAAACAAACGAGTAAATACAATAGGAATGACCAAAGCACTAAGACGTTTGATTATTATTAATTCAAAGTGATAATTAGCTTCACGTTGTATACCGCACACAGCAGGGTAGGCAGGGGAGCCTAGTGTTCCGATACTCTGTTCCCCACTTTCTGCCGAATTCTGGAGGCATTGCATGCTAAGTGGCGGCCGCCGCGCTTTGCCTCGACACCAGGGCGAAGAAATGGAAATATAAATTTAAATAAATATTACATTTCCACGACTGGGGATCGAACCCAGAACCAGTCGCTTTTACAGTCACACTTTGTGCTCTCGTGCCACTGCTGGCCACCCTACTTGTCTATTTATATCTAAAACAAAATATAATTCATCGCATCCCGTTCCTTTATTTTGTCGTATTATTTAGTACCTTCGGTAGCTCAGTCGGTAGAGCGGTGGACAATATTGCAGTAGACGATAACATTGGCTAGTATCCACAGGTCGCTGGTTCAAGTCCAGCCCGAAGGCAATATTTTTCGCTTAATTGTGAATGTTTATTTCTTATATTAGTAAAAAATCCTTTATTAAGTTAATAATTTGGTAATTAAAACTGAAAAAAATCTGTTTCAGTTTTTTATAAGGAAAGCTCTTAAGCTTATAACGACTATAACAATCGATTCCTCTTAAAAAAGTACAGCTTCACGCTGTATTCTGCATTCTAATAGGGAGAGGCAGAGCGAGCCTAGTGTTAAAACTCTCCGTTCCCCACTATCCACTGATTTCTGGAGGCATTGAGTGTTAAATGGTAGAACTTAATGCCGCGCTTTGTCTCGACACTAGAGCGAAGAAATGAAAATCTTAAATATTTCATTTCCTCGATTGGGAATCGAACCCATAACCTGTCGCTTGTGGAGTCGCACCCTGTGCTCCTGCCCCACGACTAGCCTCCTTTCTTTTCTTTCTTTCTAATATTAATAAATCATAACAGCATTATAAATTAATGTTATATTCATTTTCACTATCTGAAATTTCCAATATTCACACTTGATTCACTTCCGACCGCTCAGTTGGTAGAGCGGTGGATTGACGTATGTAGGTGCTGATTCAAATGTGGCTCAAAGGATTTATTTTTAAGTATGTATATTTTGCAATTAAATTGATTGTCAAATATGTAGTACTTTTTGTATTTTTATAATCATAATCAGTGAAGTCAATTTTAAATTCTGGTGACATGTAAGGTCTTTATTTTAACGTAACTTAGCTTCACGCTGTATCCCCACCGCCAAACACTACGGTCTCTGCATACCCCTTTCTCTTCATCCACTGTCATCAACCTCTTCACACATGTCCTCCGGTGGGTCCTCATGCTTTTTACCTGACTCTCCTCCAGTATCTTTGATATTGTGTTTTCGAAAGTCTTTAATTTCTTTGTATATAATAATTGTATTATTTATTCAAAAGTTCAAAAACTGTGTTTTTTGTAAGTTATATGAAACTTCTGAATATTACTAATAATGCTATAGCAGAATAAAATTTTAAAAAAAGATGTTAACATCATCGTTATATTTTCAGGTTATGTACCCTTAAGTTAACACCACTGAGCAAGCCTTCGATAGCTCAGTTGGTAGAGCGGTGGACTGTAGTTGGAATATTGATATCCATAGGTCGCTGGTTCAAATCCGGCTCGAAGGATATTTTTTTTCACAATAAAACTAGATAATCTCTTTTTAACTAGAGACGTTTCTTGTAAGCTAACATTTAGCATTGTGTTCTATTATTTATTTCTATAGTTACATTAGTCCATCACAAGTCAAAAAAAAATTGATAAAATTGAGATCTTTTTTAAACTTAGATAAATAATTGAATTTTTGGTATAATTGTTGTAATCGGCTTTTAAATTTCACAATATTGCAGTTAATGTAAATTTCAATAATAAGTACAAATAAAATACAAGGGGATAGAACATAACAAATTAAGGATATGAAGTGTCCATGTTGGTGCATCTACATAGTTCCACAGCAAATTTGACTTCTAGGCTAGATGGCGTTTGGTCGCGAAAATGCACTTTATTGATTAAGTATTTAATTTTTTTTATTTGGTAGTACTTAAATATTTTTAAAACAATATTTTACGAGTCTATTGATCTTAAGTTACAAAAAATATATAAACTTACATATTTAGTTTTTTTATTATTTTTCGTACTGCTCCATCTTTCCCCCTTTCTCTCTATACACTTTCTTACATTATTTAATCATAACATGACTTACATAAGAGTAAAACACGAATATTTCATAAAAAACGTATTCTTTTTTCTAAAACACTTTAATTTTTAATGAACAAATAAAGTATTTAGAACAAATTCTTTGAAAAAAAATATAATTTACTCTTATATGGTATAAAAATAGTAACAAACGGTAAGCTTTATCGCCATTTTCAATTTATCTACCGTTTTACATAA
The DNA here is from genome assembly GCA_036379175.1 of Heliconius cydno galanthus. Classification (NCBI taxonomy): domain Eukaryota; kingdom Metazoa; phylum Arthropoda; class Insecta; order Lepidoptera; family Nymphalidae; genus Heliconius; species Heliconius cydno. The sequence goes on from JAKRZM010001231.1 coordinate 16,031, forward strand.
GCTTTACATAAATTTAATGAAATATTTTCATTTGAGACACAATTAAAATTATTTAAAACTGGTACAAATATAAATTATTATTATACACACTTTAATAAACATATATAAAGTACTTCCGCATTACTTTTAATCCTGTTTTAGAAAAATTAGAGCGACGCGTGTACAAAAGTGTTTTTATTGAATTTTAAAGTATATTTGCTATGATCATGAACTAGTTTCTGAATTCACTATAGTGGTATTTGAATTGAACACTATAACTTTACTTTCAATTAATATATAGCCCAATAGTGAAGATAGTAATATTTAAATTAAATATGAAAATTAAAAAGTTTCATTCCTCCGATTTATATGCATAGCGCAATGCTGTTTCTCCACTCAACATTCAATGTCTCTGACATTGTGAACGGAGAGTCTTACCACTTGATTCCCTCTGCCTACAGTGCCATGAGGGAAAAACGTGAAGCTGTGTTTCTCTGATAATCAATCGAGTAGGTTTATTATTATAATAGACTCATAAAATAATAGTAAAAGAACGTATTTTTCATATACTTTACATATCACAAAATTTTCAGGAAATTATTGAAATAATCCATATCGGCTTAAAATAACAAAATAATATTATAGCATAAAATGAGAATAAAATCTAGATAACATTTAAAATCGCATTAGCTTAACTTTCATAAGCTAGGTTGAAAGGTATAAGGCCAAGCTGGTGACCTTGGTGGTGTAATTTGGGCTAAGTTGTCCCCTTTTGCCCAATGAGAACCTCATATTATTTATTTTACGTCTTTTCGTTACTTACTTCTTTTCTTTCTCTTCAATAGCAAAAGGCTTTGAAGATGGTTAAGAAATATATAATAAATTTGTTTTTATATAATAATAATATTTTTAAAAAAAAATCATATTCATTTCCAATTTCTATTAATATAATTTGTAAAAAAAGTTAAATAATAAATAATATAACGGAGTGTGGGCCTGGGCACAGTGTCTAATTGTAAGTGCACGACGGTTGTGGATTCGATTCCCACTACCACATGAAGAGTTAAGTATAGGTAGGTTCCCACTACCACATGAAGAGTTAAGTATAGGTAGGTTCCCACTACCTACCAATATATTTGATACAGCGTAAAGTTAGAAAAGAAAAAGAAATAATATTAACAATATTTGACTTCTAAATGTCATTATCAGTGAGGAAGTAAAAAAATTCTAAGCTGATTAATAAAGGAAGTTATTATTACTTTAGCTTTTCTTTTATTATCTTATGTGTATGTATATATTACAATTTGTTTCCTTCTTTGTTTTGCACGGATAGCGCTCGAGGGCAACACCGGTGCGTGAGTCGGCTAATGTCATTTGGTTATATTGCCCACTTTGAAAGCGATATAGGCACTTAAGAAATATTATCGATACGTATAATAAAATTGTAACTGATTGCTGTCTGTACATGGAATATTTAAGAAAAAGCGTAAATTGTAGAGTACTATAAGTGGAGAATATTATAAGTGTTATAGAACTTAAAACAATGATTTTAACTGAAGTGTGTTTTTTTTGAAATTACAGAAACGGCTTGCTCGATTTACATGCAATTTTCACTATTCTTTTTTGGCAAGCTTTCCTTAACATGTTTGTAGTTTTTATTTTAATATTATTAAGGCCATTCGTGGCGCAGGGTCACTAAGTATGACTGTAAACGGGATTGGTTATGAGTTCGAACCACATTCGAGGAAATGAAATATTTATTTAAATTTATATTTCCATTTTCTTCGCCTTGGTGTCGAGGCAAAAGCGCGGCGTTGAATTCCGCCAGTCAACACGCAATGAATCAAGAATTCGGCAGAAATTGAGGAACGGAGTGTCTTAACAGGGTTAACAGGTTCCCCTTGCATACTCTGCTGTATACAGAATACAATGTGAAGCTGATTTGTTTATTTTATTTCAATCGGTTCATAGAAAAAAAAAAATATCAATATAAAGTATTATACCTCTACATAATTATAGCCATTTTACGACAAAATTGCTACAAAAACGTAGGTAATTTAAAAATTCAATAAATTTTGATTTATTTACTTTATCCTCCGAAGGATATACATTACATTTATCTAATACTATAATTGGTATAATCATGTATGTCTGTATATCTATCTATAATCAATTATCGATATTAGCAAGCAATCACTTCTATAAACTAAAGTTGATCGTCCATAGCATGTAAAAGCTTGAAGATTGTGCAATACGTAGTAGTAAAAAAGGTGACAGTTGCCAAAAATATTTCAATTTTATTTTAATATTTTGAAATATAAGAATCAAAATATTCAAAAAATATTTGTAGCATACATGTAATACATTAAGTTTTAACTTTTAACTATTAAGAAATACTTTTTAAACATATTATAATATATTTTTCTTCTAGATAACAAATCTTGATAATTCATTAGATTAGTACTTTAATATGAACAGGCGACCTTACCTGGGTTTGACACCAAAGGCACTTGAGCTGACGAGGTCAGGGGTTGTCAAAACCGCCTACGGTGCTTTAATTGCACAACTTAACTCACATGTATGTCTTTAATATGATATTGAGATAGACATTAGTACGAAATAAGGTCAGGTAAATCAATCTATACTGGTAATTATATGTGGGGCTAAAATTATTGATATAAATTAGCAAATAAAATATAAGTATTGCTATTAATTATTGAAAAAATAATTTAAATATAATTATTTATTTAAATAATTTATGTAATTATAACAAAAAATATATTTGTATAAATATTTATATAAGTTTCAGGTTAATTTTGTATAATAAGAATACATACGTATATATATTTTTTAGCGCACGCTGTACCCGCACACAACAGGGTAGGCAGAGTACACGTAGTGACATTCCATTTCCCATTTTTCGCCATGATGAGTAGCGGAAATCACCACCACCGCTTTGCTTTTAGCAGAGCGAAGAAATAAAAATATAAAATATTTGATTTCCTCGTGTGGGAATTGTACCCCCAAATTTTAGTATACGATTATCCTCGTATTTATATAAAAATGTCATATTTTTGATTTCAAATTACTGTAATAAATATAAAACATGAACATAAACAAATACAGAAGGCACCTCAAAGTGACTCTGAACTGGAGCTTTAAGACTTCCGCTTCGAAATTGAAACGTTTAATATTTTCTTTTCTTCGCTCTGGTGTCGTTCGTATGCGTCTAGAATTCGGCGGGAAATGGGGGACGGAGTGTCTAAACACTAGGTTCCCTCTGGCTATCCTGCTGCGCAGAATATAGCGTAATGCTAAAAAAATAAAAATAAAATACAAAGAATACAACATTATATTCCTATTGTTATATTCTCACATTTTAAATTATAGTTAGCGGAATGGCAGTTAGTCAGCTCGAGACGTATTTATAAGATAATTTCAAAATTGATATAATTTAAACGTCACTATAAAAATTACATAAGTCATTAGACTTGTAATGATTTAACTGATTCCTTCCTTATGATTCACAGGAAGTATACCTAGGTAATAAATCATATTTTTTTATATATTGTAATTGTTTGAGTATATTTAGCTGGGGCCATTCGTGGCGCAGAGGCACAAGCTTGTGACTGTAAGCGGAACAGGTTGTGGATTCGATTCCAACTTGTGGGAATTAAATATTTAATATTTTCATTTCATGTCAAGGCAAAGCGCGGTTCGCCACTCAACACGCCATGCCTCCAGAATATATAAAAATATTTAGTTTACAGAACACACACTTTATTTTAATCTGTGGTAGAGAAGATAGAAGCTAAATAGAATTTGATTGCATCATAACATATGTGAATAATGTAATAATTTTGTAATAAAGTAAATATATAAAAAAATATCTCGAAACGTCAAACTCAAAAGTTAAAAAATTTAAATGTGTGTTAATTATTACTGAGTACACTTTAAATATAATATTTCGTCTTTCTCTAAAAGATTTTCTTCTAACCAGAATTTGATAACTGTAATACTAATTGTATACTTAATAATCTATATTGGCGTTCAATTCCGTCAGTCAACACACATAGATATCATGAAAATTTGACGGAAAGTGGGGAAAGGAATGCCTTAACCCTAGGTTCCCTAGGAAGCTTAAGCGGTCTAATTACTTAGCTATATATTCGTATCAATCTACGTCGAAATTCTATTAGGCTCGTTTTAACTTTCTTCTAAATAAGAGGTTTTCTTTCGTAAGTGTGGACTAACACTTTAAAAATGTATGTATATAAGTAAATGTATGTAATGTATGTATAGTTGATTTTTTTTATTTATTTATTATATAGCGTGTATTACTTTGGCCTTGATATAAAAGTATTTTTCATAGTATGTGAATATAATTAATTTTGTTCACAGGAAAGGATGTATATAATTGTTTTAATTGCAAAGGATCAGATCCAATTATCAATTCGCCATCTTAGAAGTAATTAATAGATAAGTTTATTATGAACTATAAAATCATGCAATTATTAAAAAAGATGATTGTGATTCTATATGGAAAATTAGTTTCTTGTTTTTATTTAATAGGATTTGTAATAAATGTGTCAATAAATCTTTTTGTTTAATATACTAATCGGAGGGTCTTTGCCGTTTAAAATAACTTTTTTTAAAAGAAAATATTCTGTCGAAGCGCGGCGTTGAGTTCCGCCATTCAACATAAAAATTGTACGGTGTCTGAAAATCGGAGTGTCTTAACAATCGATTCCCTCTTCCTACCCTGCTATGATATGAAGGATACCATATACGGTAAATTCAATATATTTATAGTTTTCAATGAGGATCTGTTAGGAGTTAGAAACTTTTAACAACACTTTTTCCATTATATTTCAATACTAATATTAAAGCTAAACACCATAACACAAATTTGAAAGTTATAATATTAGTTAGTATTTAATTTATTACAATATATTTAATATATTCTAATTAGACTATAATTGGATATTAAAAATACAATTAAATTCAAATTGTGTAAATATACTTAATATAGAAGTAACTTTTTTATGTTATGCCAATATTCATATAATTATACTGAATCAAAATCCCTACACCCCAGTTCGTTGAAAAGCGTTACACAGCAAGTTAGCCTTACTTCTCGCACGACGATAAAATATATAGAAGAACATCTCTCTTATAGACATAGAGACTCATAGAGATTTGGTAGGTGGCGTTAAGCAGCGTATGCTGTCTTAAGTGCCCTCGATCTTACTTTGTGGAAGATAAGCTTGGATTTTTTATATGAGGTCACGACGTCTCGTGGTTTTATAGATGATTATTGTTATTTTTAACCATTGTCCGTTATTTAACGACGTCTAGTGCGGGAGGAAACCTGAAAAATAATCTAGATTTACTTCTGTGGATACAAATCTGTTAATATTGATGCTGATAAAAAGCATTATTTTAAAATACATTATTAATAGGAATAATTATATAATTTTAAATAAGTTAGGAGTTAGTTAGGAGTAATTGTATGAATTATATTAATAATTAAATTATATCACCTTTTTTTTCCAGGTTCTTGTAATATATGCATATTATCTAGAATCGAAATTCAATTAAAATTTTAGAAATGAAATATATTCGTTAAAATATCTTTGTAGGTATAAAAATCAAAGTTAAAAATAAATAAATCAGCTTCACGCTGTATCCCGCACATAGCAGGGTAGAGGAAACCTAGAGTTAAGACCCTCCGTTCCCCACTTTCTGCCAAATTTTGGAGGCATTGCGTGTTGACTGGCAGACCAGACCAAGACTGGCCCTAAGGTTAAAAGCTAAAAATCATTATATAATATTATTATTCTACCAACCCTTAACACTAACTTACATTTCTTTGTTTTATATTCTAGTAATATAACATCATTTTTTTACTGACTGTCTGCCTAGCCTGCTGTGTGCGGGATACAGCGTGAAGCTGGTTTCATTTCTTAATGTAATTTTAATAATTTTTTTTTTGTCTGTATTTGTGTATGGCACATGAAACATTCTGAGCCGATGTATACCTATAACTCTAACTACTAACTCTAACAGTGGGTTATATCAAAACAATTAACATAATGTACTTACTAAAATTTACGATTCAAGAGGAGGAAAATTTATTAATAAAAGAAACAAATTTTAAGGTAAATTACCTTAAAACATTACCACAAATTAAATGGTATACCCACTTTATCAGTGACTGAATTATTAAATGACTCAATTGGAAAATTTATACCTTATATAGTTTTCCTCGACGTATGGATTACCAAACACAAAGATATTTTTTGCAATTTGAACCAATCGGTAGTTCCTGAGATTATCGAGTTCAACCAAACCAACTCTGCAGCTTTAAAATGTTAGTAAAGATAGTAAAGTTCAAAAACCGTATATTTTATAGAAAATGATCGTCCCTTGCATTTTTCTTCCTCCTGGCATTAATTGCGGTGTAAGTTGCCAGGGGTCTACCTTCCTTCTTGACCTACTCCACTTTGCACAATCTTTAACATCATCGGTGGTTAATCCAATGGGTCTCATGTCCTGCGTCACGATCTCCAATCAGCGCTTCCTTGGGCGTCCGGGGGCTAACTCCAGGGACATAATTCCTAGGCCATACCATCAGCGACGTTCCTTGCATTCTATTATGCTATTAGATAAAACTATTAATGGAGGATTCAT
>JAKRZM010001231.1:23148-35137 GCA_036379175.1 Heliconius cydno galanthus
CTAAGGGGTTGTTTTTGGGGTCGAAAGTTTGTATGAAACTTCGTTACTACAAATGCTAGAAGTCTCAAATTTTGCATAGACGTCACTACGATGTAACCATGGAGACAGAAATTAATAATAACTTTGTTCACGCGGGTGAATCCGCGAGCGGGCCGCTAGTGTATTATATATGTTATATATTAGTGGAGGTCATTCGTGGTGTAGTGGCACAAGCGTGTAATTGTGACCGCAACAGATAGTAGATTCGATTTCTATTCATTTTTTCAATGGTGTCGAGGGAAAGCGCTACCAGGCCTACCTACCTACTCTTCTACATGTGGGGTACAGCGTGAACCTGAAAAAATATATATTTTCTAATAGCATGAAATTATGAGTGGATTTTAAAATTTATAACTTTAAAAAATACAAGAACGACAACGGCTCAAATGCTGTGATGCTAAAAGCTTCGATTCAAGAGCAGGAAAATTTAAGGTAAATTACCTAAAATCATTACCATTAATTAAACCGAATATGTACCTAGTTTATAAATGACATAGAATTATCTTCTTGTTAAATAAAAATGAATGTCTGTCTTTATGGAATCGTAAACAAATCTTTGGCAAAGTTGGACTGTGGTTTAGGTTCTTGACATTTAGTGTAACAGACTGGAGAAATGAAAGTAGCTGTAAGAATGAGAAGGGTTTGTATTATATCTTTGAGAAGTCAAGTTTTTAAAATTTATTTCAACTTCGCCCTGTAAAACGCTTATAGATAAACAGAAGGAAAACAGTGCTGAGAGATTCCGTTCTCCACTTTTAGCCTAATTTACGAAAAAAAAAAATGATAGAGAGAAAAATAAATAATATTATAACTAACATAACATACGAATGTAGAATCTTCTATATATATAAAAGGACTTGTCCTCACTGACTGAGGTAAGGGGTTGTCCATTAATCACGTGATCTTTTTTTAGCATTTTTTAACCCCCCCTCCCCCATTGGTGATACGTAGTGAGGTTTAAGACCACCACCCCTCCCCCTTCTCAACATCACGTGTATTTTTAGTACCTACAACGAATCTTAAAATTTTCTGAATATTATCTTAATTTAAATACAGGTATAAACTATAATCTTATTTTATTCTGAAATTAAGGACCCTAATAAAAATGTCTACACCAGGTTGCAAGTTTTTTTTTTTATTGCCATAACAATAATAATAAACGAAGAGTTTAAACATAGGAAAAACATGTATTGTACTAGTACATAATATATTTAATGTATATTGTCCTCGGACCACGGATTAGCAAGACATTCTTCAACACTAACAACTGGATAAGCATCTTGCAGGTCAGTTGTTGGCACTGTGCTTNATTTTATCAAACCCCTCCCCCCCTTTCAAGCCTCACGTGATTAATGGACAACCCCTATGCAACATTCATACGGTATGTAAAAAACCTAGGAGTTGTATTGTTAAAATTATTTAGTATTAAAAACATTTTGGACTAACTTCTTTCTGCTTTTATGGACATCAACATCATAATGCTAAAAAAATGATATAAATAAATTAACTTTTTTATCTGTTTCAATAAGTTAGTGACATTGAAAAGGCGTTTGCTATCGGTATCTTTCTGTTTAAAAAATAGGATCACGTTTTGGTTGGCGAAATCCCGAGCCTCAATTTGTTTAAGCACGACCCAGAAGTGCCCTACATTAAATACGAACGTTACGTGTTAGACAACTTGTTGGAAAAACTCACATAGGCTTTAAAAATGGCCCCCAAAATGTGCCCCAAAATATTAACCCCTATTTTTAGGAAAAGAAATAACAAAAATAAATAACTAAAGATATAAAGTTATATATATGTATTACCACATAAAAGAAAAAGGCCAGGGAGATAGTATTTTTTTTATTTAAAAGTGATGTAGTGGTGACCGTAGTGGCTCAGCAGCACAGCTTCTGAGTGTTAACAGAAAGGTTATAGATTCCCATTCGGGAGAATGAATATTTAATGATTAGAGTCTAGATATTTCTTATTTTATCTTTTGCTTAGCTCCTCGAACATAATTAACTTATGAAAATTAAAATATGAGAAATTCCTAACTGAAATTTTAATCTACGAGCATTGTAAATATTTAAAGCAACTTAACGTTTCTTTCTACAGCCCTAATGTCAAGTTAAATTGAGAATTAATGGCGAAACTTAACACCGTGAACTATTTAGACAAGTGCCTTAGATAGTTAAAAAAATACTTTTAAAACAATTTAAATTTAAACTAAATAACACGTTTAATTATACAAGGCAATCACAGTATTGACTAAGCGACTAGATTACATACATGTTTGCTCATAGACACCTAATTGCCATGTTCCTGTGTTTATCTTTGTATTTGTATAGGAGATAAACATAGCTTATGTTACGTGAATTTGGATCTATAATTAGTGCAATTTATGCATATTATTATGCTAATTATACGGTACTTATTAGGAACTATCTAATTGTTAACAAATTCGTGAATTAACAGAGGTTAGTGTTAGTGTAGGGGGTAGTGGGTTCAATTGTCACTCTAGGAAATGAAATATATAATCGATTATTTGTTCTTTAGGTGTAAGAAAACTAAATGCAATCCTCGCGTCTGGAGCAAGATCAGGAACTTGGAGGATAGAAGCCCAGTGTGGTGGAGGGTCAGCTCGAGTCGACTTAACAGTTGGTTCAGGGCTAGGCAGTACCACTCCAGCCACTCCTGCAGCTGAACAACACTACGTGGAACTGAAGTTTGCTGATAGTATGAGAAGACGATATAAACCTGGCTTACCTTTTGTTGGTAGAGTAAGTATTTTTATTATAGTTTTTTTTGTAATTTTATTCAATATAATAATTTCGAGGGGTTTCTTTATCTTCACGCTTCTTCTCCTACTGCATATAAAGAAGTAGGCAGAAGGAACCTATTGTGAAGAGACCTGATGACCTGATATGTTTAGCTTATAAGCTTTACATCGATGGTTATGGGTTCAGTTCTCCAAGAGGATATCAACAATTAGGCTACTTAAAATGTGGAGTTTAGTTTCGCCAGCTAGCAACCTATATAAATAACTACCTATTCATATAGGTTGCTGATCAAGCAGATCTTAACTAATTAATATTTTTATTTAATCATTGTATATCTCTTAGTTACATCACAGACCAGGTACTATTTTTTTGAACTTCACGTTAAACTACTTTCTTTAACTTTACGCAGTATCCCGTACACGTCAGAGGAGGTTCCTCAAGAGGAAATCAAACCACAACCTCACGTTTTACTGTCATACGCTGGAACCTCTGCGCCATAACTGGCCTCACTTTACAGGCTACTTATTAAATCATTGCAGAAATCTTAATTACATCCAAAATTATAATACTCTCTCTCTCTCTTTCTCTCTAATTTATTTATATACTAACAATATCCAGATTGTTCAAAGCTCGTGTTTATAGTTAACATACCTTTATAGTTGAAGCTAATAGCCCAAAGCTAAGGGATATCAAAACAAGCCAGCGCAAACAATTTATATTGAAATTCATGTAATACAACTAATTAATTGAAGAAATTTGAATATTTTACAATCAAATTCTGAGTATTGTTTATGTTTACTCATTCTATAATGAAATATTAGTTGTTATATTCAACCACATTTTGATTAGAAATTTAATAATAATGATTGGAATGAGGATTTGTTGATTAAATTTATTTTTTATTTAATTAATATTTTATGTTGAGGCCGTAGTAGCGCAGCAGCACAGAGACTGTAAACGCGATGGTTTTCCTTCTTTCAATTTTATTTTCTTGTAATAGTAGGTAATGAGACAAAACGTAGCGTTGAGTTCCGCGACGAAATGTCTCGGAAATAAGGCGGAAAACGGGGACCAGTTTTTACCACTATATTTCCAATGCGTATCCTGCTATATGGCTGGAATGGAAAACAGCATGAAGCTATACCATTATTATATTACTAATTGTTCATTTATATTTCGCTTCAAATTACATACGTTTCTTTATAAATAACACAATATCTTAATCAGAATTTACATTTTTCCTCCCGATCTTTTTAGATCTTCACAATGAGAAGCAGGTGCGGGTATATTCTTTTTCCCTTTATTCGTTATCGTTACATTCAATAGTTATAACAGGAAAAAACTCTTTGCCAATTCTTCGAAAGCATTACTAAGGGCTGTGATTTTTATTTCAATCGATACTTATTTATACTGGTTGTATTCATGTTTTGTTATAAAAATAAAATAATATTTAGAGTAGAACATTTAAATATTTTTTTAGCTTCATGCACATGGGATAGGGAGAGTAAACCTGGGAACCTAATTTTAAGACACTTTCGTTGCCCACTTTCCGCTAAATTCTGGAAACATTGCGTGTTGAATGGCGGAACTCAACGCCGAGCTTTGCCTCGTTACCAGAGCGAAGAAATGATGTGAGGAAATTCAATATTTCCTAGAGTGGGAATCGAACCTACAACCTGTCCCGTTTGCAATCTTACGCTTGTTCCCCTGCGCCACAACTGGCTTCAATCTATTATTTGAAATACGATCACAAAAATGATTAAATATCTTTTATTCAGTTTTAGTTAAAATAAATATAAAATATTTTAACAAATTTGCATATAAAAGAAGCAACTAAGAATACAGTACTAGATATTATTTCCTCAAGAAAAATATAATATAAAAAGTACTATGGAATAGAATAGTTTATTCTAAGAAAATTTCCTTCCAGTCCAGTTCTGCACTTAAACTACAATTGTAAAATGATTCCTATCTAGAACGGCTTGCTCTCGCCAAGTTGTTCGAGCTATTAGATGTTCAGATGGTGCTTAATAGAACTTTTATTTTTTTTTACTTATAGCTTATTTTAGCTGGCGTATGTTTTCATTTACTTGCTCTGGTATTGGGATGCAATCGAGGATAATGCCTTCAGAATTCAACGATAACTGATATGTATTTACACGTACTAAATATAAATGAATATATTTGAAAGCCTCACCCTCATATTTCTTTTCGACAACCCTACATGAACACAATTTTCCTTCTCCCAGCATATGGGATACCTTATAAAACTGACAAAGTACTCATAAACATTATACTTTAATGGCACTTCGTATAATGTAGGAAAAATTCATATAAACAACAATATAAATAACGAGAATATTTTTCGTATAAAGAGGAAAGGATTTGAGGCCATTCGTGGCGCAGGGGCGACAATGTGACAAGTTATGGGTTCGATTCCCACTCGAGGAAATGAAATATTTAATTAATATCTTCATTTCTTCACTCTAATCCAGCTTCATATATCCTGCATGTAACAGGGCTTAGGCATGTAGGAGCTAAGATACTCCGCACCTCACTTTCCTTCAAATTCTGGAGGCATTACTTAAGTGGAAAAACTCGACGCCGCCCTTTGCTTCAGCACTGGAGTGAAAAAATTAAAATATTAATTATTTCACTTCCACAAGTGGGAATCAAATCCACAACCTGCCGCATTTACAATCACATTTACAATCGCTGCGCAACTACTGGCCCCTAGTAATAAGTACAATAGCGTATTGAAAAGCGATTATATCACATTACATAATGTTTATTTGTATAACAGTATAAGCTATTGAGAAAGCTTAGTTAGCTTTAACTAAGTGCAATGCTGGTATTGTTGCCGGTAAGTTAATATTGATATTGAAAACATCGGTTTCGTTGTATTTTGCTTAGATTGAATTGATTGAGGCACACGACGGTGTAGGTTCAAAACCCGTTGAAAGATTTTTTTTGCTTCATCCGCAGAGGGCCCCTGGGAACCTAGCGTTACTCCATTCGATGGTAATCGAACCCATAACCTGTCGCATTAATTTACATGTGCCTCGAAATTTTTATTCATGAAAGTGTTTTTTTTTATAGATTATTATTAAATTGAACATATTTTTGCAGAAAGAATACGACTCTTACAGCTTTCTCCATTTAATTTCTGAATTATTAGATAGATACAAAACATGCCTGCAGAAACAAAGAAAATATAACATATTATTACATTTTATTACATTATCCTATACTCAATTACCCGTACACGTTATAAAGCGTAAGAAGCAAATAATTACAAATTAATTTCATTAGCTAATACTTCGCTTGTTCAGTCCTTCATTTCGTGAACGCCTCTTTGTAACATTTAGAAGAAAGCTGCGTAAGGAATAATGTTGATAGAACAAATAAAAATATATTTCTTTATAATATATAAAGAATTAATATTATTGTAATATATTGCTTAATATTTTTAACATATTTGAAGTGGTATATAAAAATACTTATTTGGGAAATGTATAAAAATTTTTACGTAGCGGTATTTAAGCCCATGCTTGGTGAAAACTGTCTAAGAGGAACGTATGACTTAGTGGTCAGACCGCTAGGGCTTTCAAGAGTAGAGAAGGTCAAATTCAACTGTGTAAAAATTGTAATACGTTTTCTAAATAACTATTCTTTTCTAAATAACTATTCTACGTCATAGTGTTTATTTATTCATTTTTAATTGTTTTTTTTTTGTGTGGCTAGTATTTTAGGGCCTAATGCCCCTCTAATAAGGCCTATTAAAAATGAATGTATGAATGTAATTCAGAATATTTGACCGGTTTACGAGTACTTTGTTTATTTTCTGGATTGACTTTAAGGTGTAAAAAAGTGAAAATTTGCCATTTACACCTAAAAGTGTGAGAAGGCCATATTAGAATTAAATAACGGAAATACAAAACTAAAAATATTCCCATAGCGTACAAAGGAAAAATTAGAAAAAAACAAAAAAACAAACCTACATCGATTTGTATTCAGCACGTCCCGTCTATTCTTTCTTGTGTTGGCAACAGTACAATATAATAAATTACATCTTGTCTAACGAAGGCTTTATATCATGATTTCTGTGTCGGCACTCTGTTTGGAATTAGTATAACTATCTCATGCTTTTGTTCTTATGATTGATTGCCTCATTACTATGGGAAGTAGTTGGATGATATTGTTTTTTTAATTCTGGAGGAATTATGTGTTGAGAGGTGGAACTCAACGCTGCGCTTTGCCTCAACATCTGGCAGAGCGAGCATAGTGCTAAAACACTCCACTCCCCACTTTCCGACGAACTCTGGAAGCATCACCCCGACACCAGAGCGTAAAAATGGAAATTTGAAATATTTCATTTCCTCGAGTAGGAATCGAACCCCACCAGCTGTCGCGTACATTCACACTCACACACTTGTGCCTCTGCCACGAATGGCTTTATAATGTTTAATTACATCTATTTAATATCAAAAGTGTCGGCAGGTTTGGATCTAAGCCAGGTCGGGTCGCCTAAATAACTTAATTAAGACTAAAGTCAGTTACGCAATATCGTTGCCATTTTATACATAACCAAGATTACTTAACATTTAATGTAGTGTTTATAATTTAAAATTTTATATAAGCTAATAAAAATATAATTAAATTAATATGGGAAACAGAAGTGTCTTAACTACGTTCCCTCTTTTTATCATGTATGTGCGGGATACAGCGTGAAGCTATTATTCTTTCTATTTATTAATCAAAAATGTTATTCCAAGGTTGAAGCAATGAGCACGGAGAAGCGGGTTCGAGTCCGAGTGAAGCTCTACGACGACAAGACTGATATCTACAGTCAAGATATTGACATGTCCACTGGAGAAGGCGGTTTCATCGTTCCTACTGTTATGGCTGATGCTCCATATGTAAATTTGCAGGTGAGTGAGTGAATATTTACATAACAGTATATGGGTCATACATATGTAAAATATACGAAATAATTTAAAACCAGCTCTATTTTCTAGCGGAGTTAAGTTACGTCACTCAACATGTTGATTATTATGTTAATTCTGTTTTAAATTATATTAGTTATTGTGGCTCGGTTCTATTTATTATATGACACCGTTTTAATATTTTATATTATGAGAGTCAAGTAATAAGTTATTCTCTCATGTTTAAGCTTATGTTTATTCAGGATAGTTCTCCTTACGAAGTAGGTTAGGCTTAGTGAGATTAGTAAAGCTGTAATATAAACAAAGTTGGGGAAAATTAGGGAAAAATTACGCTTATGTAGGCACTCGAGAAAATAAAGCATTTAATTTTTATTTTCTCGCTCTGGTAATAAAGTAAAAGCCGGTGTTAAGTTCCGCCACTCAACACGCAATAGCTCAAAAGGTCCACAGTACCCTTTGCCTATCCTGCTTCAAGTATATGCGTGATACAGAGTGAAGCTAAAAGAACAATAATAAAATAAAATTTTATAAACTTGTCACAAGGAAACCTCAACTCATCACCTTTTAACAACACCATTAGCCAACTAATTTTACATTTTAAGCACCCTAATCAAACTTCTGTAATGCCAGAAGTTGCCGAATTAATAAAGTCAATCCCAGCTGGATATCCAATGTAATTTTAAAGTTTCGAATCAAATCCCGTCAATCCCACCGCAATATGTCACCAAGAACTGTTTAATTCGGATCAGGTCCTCATCAGCACAGTCCAAAACCGAATTGGCCGTTCGCGCCTCCAACCTAATTTACTTTAATCGTCTCATTAATAGGGCTAGGAACTTGTGAAACTTGGATATCCCTGGATAGTAATCGTGGAACTACTACGGAATACAAATAGCTATATTTTGACCCTCGGTTCTCTTGGTAACGTCTTACGTTAATCTCAGTGAGGCACTGACGGGTAATGCTGTGTTAGATTGGATTATACTCCTGGAGTTAATACTTCAATCTTTGGTGATTGCTTCTGAACGAATCGTGGAGGTTGTAACGGAAACTTTATTGTTATTAGTTTTGTGTGGATTTTCAAACAGCCAATATGGTTCGATTTGTATTTAACATAGAAATTAAGTTTTTACTATTTTTTGAGATATACATTTGTTTTTAGTTAAGTAATTATAAAAAATATCTTCTTATTTTTTATCCTTAGGTTTTTCTCACACATAGAAAGATAGGCAGAGAAGACTTGGATACCTAGTGCTAAGACACTCCGTTCCCATTAAGCAAGACATTTCCGTTTCCCATTTTCCGCTCAGTCCTCGAGCCATTGCCTATTGAGTGTTACCAGAGGAAATGAAAATAATAAATATTTCTTTCCTCTGAGTGGGAATCGAACCCACTACCTACGCCTAAGCCTCGACTGTCTCCAAAATATCTTGTATAATATAAATAAAATGAAATATCTAATTTCTCCATTGCCATATAGTGTATCTTATTCAGATTAAAGTACACTTTTACGATATCTCACTCACCGAATTTGCTAATGGGCTCTTAAAGGAATAAGCAAATACACCGACAGCCAGACTTTGCATTTTATAATATTCATAAGGAAGGTTAGGCAAAAAGCCTGCGAGAGATTCGGTANTCCGTTCCCATTAAGCAAGATATTTCCGTTTCGCATTTTCCGCCCAGTTCTCGAGCCATTGCCTGTTAAATATTTCATTCCTCTGAGTGGGAATCGAACCCACCACCTATATCTAAGCCTCGACTGTCTCCAAAATATCTTGTATAATATAAATAAAATGAAATATCTAATTTCTCCATTGCCATATAGTGTATCTTATTCAGATTAAAGTACACTTTTACGATATCTCACTCACCGAATTTGCTAATGGGCTCTTAAAGGAATAAGCAAATACACCGACAGCCAGACTTTGCATTTTATAATATTCATAAGGAAGGTTAGGCAAAAAGCCTGCGAGAGATTCGGTAAAATGGAAAATGTTTTTGTCTCCGCTTTAAATCGTCCGTGAATCTAAGAAGCTAGATAAGTCTTAATTCTCGGAAACAGATATTAAGTAAATTCGACATGAAAAGTTTCAGGATCTCAGTGAAATGTTTTGGAAGCGACATTAAGATATAACTACCTAACTTATGTTTTTAGATACATAAAAAGATGAATGGTTTGCTGATTGATCATTATATTACTCATATTAATATATTAGCCAGTCGTGGCGCAGGGCCACGAGCATGCGACTGTAAGCGAGAGGAGTTTTAGCTTCGATTCCCACTCGCGTAATTTAATTTCTTCGTTCTATCTTCCTGCTACATCCAGGATACACCGTGAAACTTAAAATAAATCCTAAATTACCGTATTTCCGATGAAATTCAAAAGAAAATTTAACTTTAATGTTTTGAAAAGTTATTATCGCACAAAGCCAATTGTAGCCAATCCGATTTAAACATAACTACATATTTACATACAAAAACTTACTAACCCAACCACATTCAACCATATAAATGCACTAAAAAATAAAATAAAATATATTATAACCAGACTAGAAATTTTAAAATCCATCTTCCCAACGTCACTCCAGGAAAGCAATTACTGGGTCGGGCGTGGTTATGACGTAGTCATCATGCAAATACATCGCCGCTGAACGGGATTGGCAATCCGGCTAAAGTGCTTTAGACCTGGTAACTATCTTATGAATTATTATGTACTCTCAAGTGATACACAGTGTCTGTGTGAGCAATGAACGTGACGAGAGACATAGTGTTTGTATGAGCAATAAATATTCTCATGGGTTAGTGTAAGTAACGAGAAACTCAGTGTCATTATGAGCAATAAACATGTTCGTGGGTTCTGAATATTTCATTGAGGTGTGAAACTTCTTTGTGTTGATATACTTTGGAAGGCATATTTTGAAATGTTGTTTTCTTGCCAGAGCTATATAGCAATAAGTTAGTAAGTGGTTACTTTTATTTGTTTGGAAACAATTTTAAGGTCTTAGTTAGTCTCAGTTTTTTAACGGGCGAAGAGCGAACGACGAAGACGTATAATATAAAATTGAACAATAAGAGTATTTACTTTTACTTTACAAGTAGATATATTTTTACTGTAGTAAACAATTTAATAATCATTTATTTACTTTAGACCAGAGTGGGAGCCGTAAATGGGATCGTACCCAGATTCTTCCAGGTTCTCTGCCTATCCTGCTATGTGCATGTTACAACGTGAAAGAAAAAAAATAGAACCATAATCCAAATCTCAAAATACTATTATAGAAAATATAAAATATAATGAATTTGCTGAACTATTTAACCGTATAACATCTACTTTGTGATCAATTAGACTGAATGTAACAAGGGAAAGTGGAAATTGGTTTCAATTACAGTGTTAACCCTTAGGAAGGAAATAACTTAGTTCCTGATGGCTCCACGTAATTACCCAACCTCGTATTGATGTTCATACAAACATGTTATTGTATGAGAGTGATATGGAACTGAAATGGCATAATAAATATTAGTTAAATAATCATTTCTTTTAATTTTATACTTATCTAATTAAGAACATCGATAGCTAAATAAATATAATTCAATTTAATAAACTAACTTTCTACGTTTATTCCCTATAAAAAACTAACATTTTTCACGTAGAATAGGTGAATAAAATTCATGAGAAACAATATATTTTACAGACTAAAATTATTTCACTATACAGTTTTTTTTAATTCCTCATAAGTTTACCAATTCAACGCGCCCCTTAGTCCTGACCAGACTGAGGAAATGAAAATCATAAATTCCTCCGCATGGGAATCGAACTCCTAACCGTCGCATTAACAGTTCGACGCTGTGCCACTGCGCCACGACAGCCTAAAGAATAAGATTATAAATTAAAGTAAATCTAAGTAAAATGTTTCAAAATTTAATTAAAAGCACACACCGTCCAGTCACTTTCAAGAATTAATATCATCCATTATCACCAAAAATGATGGATGATGTGATACGAATAGCCGTTATAGATAAAAAATGGCGGTACCCTTACTTTCTCTATCACTTCCTTAATGTATTGTTACAATTATCCTCGTTATTCATCCTGCCCCCCCATTGTAGCTTCAGGAAATTCTTTTTTGTATTTTATCGGCGGACATTTTTTCAAGAGAGCTTCCGGGCCAAACCTCCATCGACCAAATAAATTATACCAAGCTAGAGTCAAATAATCCCACTCCATTAAATCCGGTA
>JAKRZM010001231.1:52708-119855 GCA_036379175.1 Heliconius cydno galanthus
AAAATTAGTGTTTAAACACTCCGTTCTCTACTTGCCGCCGAATATTTTGAGGCATTGTGTGTTCAATGGTAGAACTGAAAGCCGCTCTTTACCCCGTTACTAGAGCAAAAAAGTTAAAATATTAAAAACTTCATTCTCCCATATGGGAATCGAATCCACAACCCGTCGCGTTTACATTTACACGCTTGTGCCTATCGGTCACGACTGGCTGACGTCTACCAAAAAATAAATAACAATATAAAGTAATTAAACTATAGAAAAACAAACATCAACAAATACAAAGTTTCGTACTCGAGACATCTTGTAGTTTCTAAATATCCATTTATGAGACTATTAAGAAACTATTCATTTAAACTTCAAAAGTAATTTAAGTTAAAGAGACGTCTATAGGCGGGCTGGAGCCGTAATGGAGAAAGTTTGTGGTGGAGGTCGATAGTCGTAGATCATTGAATAACGTCAATGTATTGTGTCTGACGGTTTTCTATTAGTAGAATCTATTATGCTTCATTACAAATATATATAGATAGATATAGATAGATAAGTTCAATTTGGATATATATAGATAGATGAGTTCGAATTTGTTAGGGAATTGTACTTCTATATCCTAAATATAGCAGGGTACATAGAGAGAATCTATTTTTAAGATACCTACTGGGTGCCCCATGTTCCACCGAATTCTGGCGGCATTGCTTGTTGAGTGGCAGAACTTAACGCCGCGGTTTACCTCGATACGAGAGGCAAGAAATGAAAATATAAATTTAAATTGCATTTCCTCTAGAAAACTACAACCAGTCACATTTACAATCACATACTTTTATCCCTGCGCCATGACTGTCCTTAATAAATATTTTTTATACAATAAATAAAATAATAAAGCATATTTTACAAGACATAAAAATAAACATATACATTTAATACTTTTTCCAATAAATTCTAAAATAAATAAATCCAGAAGCAATCCACGATATTATTAAAAAAGACCGAGGTCATTAATACCTTGAAACAAATTTGGTCCATTTAATTATAGAGTACGGGATACAGGGAAATTGAAAATTGAGTAGACCCAAAGAATAATTACTGCGCAGTAAATTTAATACTGATTAATCCAGCACATGTATGAGAGTGATATATTTGTATATAAATATAGTTTATTGACATATTTGTACTTTATATTTGACAAGAGCTATGTATATTTCACTGAGTGATGGAACTCAACTACGAAATTGTTAATGGAAAGCGTAAAAGCCCAGTCAAGTTGTACGTATGTTGTACTGCTGAATAAAATACCGGTAGATAGAGAAGTTAAAGTTAACTAGAAAATGTTAAGTTCTATTTGCTTTGTTTAAATCTTAAATCATCTCTCTCTCTCTCTCTGTTTTCTTGTAAAAAAAATTATAAGAATTCAAAATATTATACTATCCTTATAAATGTGAATTTAAATTTGTTTATTATCCTTTTACTCCAAAACTACTCAACCTTTTATCATAAACTTTGTTGTTGCAAAGGGAACCTAGTGTTAAGACACTCCGTTCCCCACTTTTCACCAAACTCTGGAGGCATTGCTTATTGGGTGACGATACCAGAGCAGAGAGAATAAATGAAAATATACATTTGAATAATTTTTTTCCTCGAATGAGATCGCACTCACAACCAGTCACGTTCACACTTTGCGACGATTGTCCTAAGAACATACACTAATGTGTATCTTTATTATTTAAACTAAAACTACAGTGCACTGCAGTACAACCTGAAAACATTAAATACCAGCAACCTTATTCGAATCTGTTCCCCAACAATGGGGACAATGGGGACACGTAACATAACCGACATTGTCCCGGCCCGGTCGACCAATACGCTATCCATTTCGCCCCGGGCGCCCCGACAGCCGATAAGTCCTCGTCACACGCTTGTTATATCATAACCGCTTTGTTTGCATGTCAATATATAAATGTGGCATAGGTTTTTCCATCAATTTTCATGTCAGATTTTTTTTAGTGTCATCGTTTGATATTAAATATCTGTCTATCTGTTTATAATTGTTCTTATACTTCTATAATGAAAATAACCTTAGTTTGTATATAAATATTTGAATAGTATTAATCAAATTTTCCTTTAATTTGTTTTACAACTTAAATTGGTAGAAAAATGTTTTAAAAATGAAATTTTTTTTTATTCACGCTGTATCCCGCATACAGTATTGTAGGCCGAGAGAACTTTAGTGTTAAGACACTCCACTCCCCAATTGGCACTGGCATTGGCACACCCCTGTACACCACTACGCCGCAACGATTTTTTAATATTATAATCAAAACTATTATTATCTCATTTATCTTTAATTCCAACAATAATTTTATCTTCAACCCCAATCCCAAACAATTTAATATAGAACCACAAATCAAGCAATCTTCTAACAATACACCCGTTTAACCCCCAGGTTCCCCGTGACAGCTGACATGGCGCCGGTCAGTTCACTTCTCGTCTATTACGTCACTGAGGCGGGCGAGCCTGTGAGTGACGTGGCTAGCTTCCACGTACGACTGTTGCACAAAGAGGTATGTGAGGTTCAATGACGACTGACATGAATGGCTCGACTCTCTTAAGGAGATATTGTATAAATATATAGAAACTAGCGGCCCGCTCGCGGTTTCACCCGCGTGAACTATGTTATTGTTAATTTTTGTCTTCATGACTACGTCCTAGTGACGTCTATGCAAAATTTGAGACTCCTAGCATTTGTAGTAACGAAGTTTCATACAAATTTTCGACCCCAAAAACAACCCCTTAGAAATCGAATATTGCAAATTCCCGTCTTAGCGAGCACCTACATCCTATAAGTAACTCCTATGCAAAATTTGAGATTCCTAGCACATGTAGATTCTGAGATTTCGTGATGAGTGAGTGACCTTTCGATTTTATATATATAGAAGATGTATGCATATAATTCCAGTAGGCCAGTCATAGCACAGGGAAACGAAAGCGTGTAATATTGTGATGGAATTCTATTATTCTATTACCGTATTTTTAGTTTGTGAAATACTTGGATTCAGAATTCAGCGGAAAATTGGTAACGTAGTGTCTTGACACTACGACATGACTAAAACATTTTTTTAGATAAAGCTTAAAAATAATGGAAATTAATAATCCATTTTTCCAGCCATTTTTAATATAAATTGATGAAAATTATAAAGATGTCCTACTTATTAATCTTGACTCTTGAATTTGCTCAGCGAAGCTTTAATTGCGATAACACTGAAACCATTTGAGCTTAAATTTATATTATCGATGCTGTTACGGACTTGTTAACAGTCTTCTATTTTAAATAATGGATACAAAATTTAATTTTTGGATAATGGAACGGAGTGTTTTAACACTAGGTTTCCTTCTGCCTACCTTCTGTGAGCGGGATACAACGCGAAGCTGATTGATTTATTTGATTAAAAGAATATCTGTATAACATATTTTTACACAAAACTGAAATAACAACAATAATTTAGATTTTCCATATATATTTCTCCTAAAGTAAATCGTTATTCCGTAAACATATTTCGACTACCAAATTCCATTTATACTAAATTTTTCAAACAATTTACCGCAAAAATACAAGCTACGGCAAAAACCGCAACCTTTTAATTCAGATATGAGGGGAGAATGTCACGATTTTTTTTCTTCATATTCCATTCTATGTAGATATGAAATGAATTGAAAAACATTCATTTTCTAATAATATTGACTGTCTGTGTGTTCTTTTTTGCTATATATGAAAAGTAAATAAAAGTATAATTATTCCGTTGAGGCCATCGTGATCCAGGCGTTGGCGTATAGTCACCCATAACGCGACATTTGTGGTTTTGATCAAACTCGGGGAAATGGGACCTCATGAGGCCGTCCTGACCTATGGGCACAAGGGTATGACTTTAACGCGGTTGTGGGTTCGATCCCCACTCGAGGAAATGAAATATTTATATAAATTTATATTTCCATTTCTTCGCTCTAATATCGAGGCGTTGAGTTCTACCACTCAACACGTAATGTCACCAAAATTCCTTAACACTAGGTTCCCTCTGCGTACCCTGCCGTGTGCGGAATACAGTGGAAGCTGAAAAAAAATTCTAATTAAAATTCATATTCCTGATTTTATATTTCTTCGAGTTGGCACCATGGCATAAGCCCGGCTTGGAGTCAACACGCAACGCCTCGAAAAAAATTGACGGAAAGTGGCGAACGGAGTGTCCTAACACTAAGTGCCCTGTACCTTGCTATATGCAGAATACAGCGCGAAACTGATAAAAAAGATTAAAACAATAAATAAAACTTAAGCTTATAACCAAATCAGTATTACATACGATAATTCTATATTAAAATTGATTTCCAATGAAGCGTACCTCATCTTAATTGTAGTCGCGAATACAAATTGAAATACATTAAACTCTCCGGTAATTAAATCTCTCGATACTTGTATTATAGCTGTTAGTGCTTAATAGTTTCGCATTGGTTCAATTATTGCTTCGAATGATTATGATTTATAATGGAGAAATAGTGTTGTGATACTCTGTAACATTTCTATTTCAAAGCTTTTTTAATTCTTTATACTAATTGATTTCACATCGGTCTTTCAGAAATGTTTATGTAGGTATATTGAAAATAGAGGCGGAGGTTTGATTTCCACTCGAGGTAATGAAATATTTTCATTTTCTTCCTCTATTTAAAAAAAGATCGGTGTTAGGTGAAGGTGTCTTAACAAAAGGTTTAAGGTAGCGTGAAGCATTTTTTTGTAATAAAATTAATTGTATCATTTAAATGAGCCTAAGGCTTGCAATTAATCGTATAAATTTGCCCTTTGTGGACCTCTACATATATCTCTTAGGTGAGTTTAAAAATAATGTTTTTTTAAATGTACCTAAAACATTTCTGTAGCTACCTGGATCCGAAATATTTTAAAAAAAATAATTTTCTTCACGCTGTATCCCGTACACAGCAGGGTAGGCGCAGGCACACCATTGTGAGGACATATATTTCTCCATTTTCCGCTGAATTTGACAGACATTGCGTGTTGAGTGGCGGAACCCAACGCCGCGATTTGCCTCGACACTAGAACAAAGAAAGGCAAATAATAAATATTTCTTTTCCTACAGTGAGAATCGAATCCACAATCTATTGCTTCTACAGTCACACGCTACTGCCCCTGCGCCACGACTGGCCTCAATATGAGTTTTAATAAATATATTTCGCATTAAGAACTGTAGTATAAATAGAAAATGTTTCTTATCCTTTAGATTTAGACCCACAAAAGTAATAGGCATAATTCCGAGCAACAATTAAGTATACAGTTTTGTAAAAGGAAATGGGTCTTACTGTATACGCTAGAGGTCCTATTAGTACTAATTAAAAGGGACGCGAACGTTACCTTTAATTCCACTGAACATTTTATTAATATTACCTACAATATTTTTTTTTCGATTACATAGCAGGGTAGGCAAAAGGAACCTAGTGTTAAGATTCTCCTCACTCACCTTATATTCTACAAAAGGTTAAATCAACTCTGCTCTTTGCCTCGACACCAGAGCGATGAAAGGAAAATATTAAATATTTCATTTCCTCGAGTAGGAATCGAACCTATAGCTGAACCCCTGCACCACGACTAGTCTCATAATATGAATTTACCTATTTACTAAGAATTTCCCGCAAGATTAGCTGGAGCATGTATGTCTATTTGCATTTAGTTTCATGAAAGTGAGATTTAGATTTAATTATGGAGGAGTATGTATGGAAATTGGATTAATATGCAAACAATTTACTATTTATATTAAATGTGTAGTCTTCATAGGTAGTGGAAGTTATATTAATTTTCTATTTGCATAAGATTTTGAGGCTAGTCGTGGCGTAGGGGCACAAGCGTGTGACTGTATAAAGAAATTTCATTTCTTCCCTATGGTATAGAGGCAATGCGTGGCGTTGAGTTACGCCACTCAACATCCAATGCCTCCTGAGACGGAGTGTCTTAACACTAGCTTACAGCGTGAAGCTAAAAAATATATAATGACAAAAATGTAATAATTGAATACAAATACTGCCTCTCAGTAAATATCATTAAACAAGAATTATAAAATGTTAACAATACTAATAAAAACATTGTATTAAAGAAAATAAAATTATTTATTTTACAAAAAGAAACAATTATTATTTGTAAAAGCGTATAGTATGCTTCATTAGTTTGACTTTTCAAAGAAAAAAAAATAGATAAAAAGGCAGTACTAGCTAATTAATTTTAATACAATGTACCTTATAATTAAACAACTGTTCCCTTAAAGCCTACGAACGTACGTAGGTACCTTTACTAAAGAGAATGGGTCTTGAAAATCAACACTACACTAATTAGGCACTGTAGGCGTCAGTTCAATTTCACAGAGGACGAGACAGAAGGCCTTTTAATTGGGATAAATATTAAATAAACAAGAAACTCCACTAAGCTTACTAAATTTAGAATATCTTTAAAATGTAGACCTAGCTGAGTTAAATGAAATTTATTTATTGAGCTTTCTTTGAATCAATTAATAGTTTAAAACCATGCTTTACATTTACAAAATTTAGCACAAAGTGAGAACTTGAAATACAAATAAAGAAAAAAAACCCAAAACTAGACTAGACTAAGTTCTCCCAATTATCTTATATTTATAAAATAAAGTTGTATATAATATAAATATGTATGTTCTTTTGCATTCTGGAGTGCTTTGAAAATTTGTAGCTTGTAGAAATCGTATATATCTATGAGTACTTTGATTAATTTGGTTTAATTATAATATTTTTTTCTTCGTCTCAGGTGGCAGTTGCATTAGAAGAGAGACGCTGGTGGTACCCACGAGCAACGCTACAGTTACGAGTGCTAGCACCACCCGATTCACTAATGTGCTTGATTGGTGCCAGAGCCCCTCCAGATACTCGCTTTGATGCTCATCAAAAGTATGTCCAATATTTTATGTTGTGAAGCCTTTATATAAAATAAAAAAAATATGTCTTATTTGTCTTACCGAAAGAAATCATTATAAAATTTTAATTAAGTTTAAAATTAAGAGAACGATTTCATTGTTACAGTAGAGTTAAAATGTTTAACTTATTTTGAAGAAATATTTTTTTATTTAATAACAATATTCCTTAAATATTGCCTTAAATTTGAAATATCAAATAACGTAATAATTTTTTTTAACGTACATATTGGGTAGGCAGCCAAACTTCTGAACCTAGTGGTTACTCCCCATTCTCACTAAAGCACCTTTACGCCAGATTCTGCAGTTATAGCAAGTTGACTGGTGGAGTTTAACGCCACGCTGTGAATTCAGCCATAAAAGAAATATTTTTTTCCATATAAACGATAAATTGATATCAAGCTTTAACATTACTATTGAATTCGAAGGCCCTCAAAGCTAACTAGCAACTAATTTAATCCTCGAATCACTCGGTGAAATGCAACTGGGAAATCCTAAATCAAATATTAGCATATTGCTATTGACGATGAATATTGTTTTGCGATCAATATATGTATGCATTATATTCAAGTACTATGTCGCATTGATATATTTACGGTAGTAATTTTACATATATATGTATTACAGAAATATTTTTTTAGGGGCAAGTACGATTGGCTTAGATTATGACATTAAAGGGTCTAGCCCGATAAGCATGGGAACGCTGTACTGATTTCTAATGATTTTTTTTTTATTTAATTATAGTTGTAATATATAAATACACCCAAGAAAAGCAAAAAAGTCATTGGATTTTCTTTCCGTAATTTGCAAATGGGATATTATTAATATACAAAAATATAGTATTCTTTAAGGCCGTCATGGCGCAGCGGCACTAGGGTGTGACTGTAACGCGACGGTTGTGGGTTCGATTCCCACATTATATTTCCATTGCTTCGCTCTGGTGTAAAGGCAAAGCGCAGCGTTAAGTTCTGCCACTCAACACGCCATGCCTTCAGAAATCGACAGAAAGTGGGGAACGGAGTGTGTTCACACCAGGTTGCGTGCGGTGTGCGGGATACAGCGTGAACTAATTTATTTTTATAGTATTCTTTAGAGTATAACTGATATAAATCTACGAAAACATAAATTTATCCGCATTTACATAAATAAATGTAGATTAAATGAAACAAGACATTAGTTAGTGGTTCTAAGTTAAGTAACAAATTTAAATGTACTGAATAGAAACAAGTAACCAGGTTGATTAAGTATTTGAATCGCCTTGATAGATTTAGTTCCAATAGCGGGTAGTATTTTCTAGCAAACTGTGAACAACTCTACCTAGTGATTAATTTGTTATAGCTGCCTGTAGTTCCTGTTGGAATTAAATTGATGCAAGAAATTCTAGTAGCATTAATTGGAGAAATTTTATTTTAGACTGTACATGTGATTGGATTTAATATCATCCATAAAAATAAAATTTTGTAATTTTTTTTGACGAATATTAAGGAAGGCAATATTATAAACAATTAATTAATAGATTTTTTTTAATATTGTTATTACATTTTCTATAAAATAATAGCTGCTATAAAAAATATATATACACTTAGCTATTGATCTTATTTAGTTGATAACATTTATATTTAAATACATACAAAAAAAAAAAAACAATCATAGCCGTTCTAACGCAGTAGTACAGTGACATAGACAGTAAACGCGACTGTTATGGGTTCGATTTCCACTCAGGGACATGATTATAGTTCAATTGTTTTGTATTTATCCCGCTATGGTCACTCAACGCGCACTGTCTCGAAAACTGGGGATATTTTAACATTAAGTTCTCCTTTTTCTCTGCCTGTATTGTTATACAGGAAAAAGCTAGAAACTGCGTTTTCAAACAATAATAATATAATAACGTTGCAATAAATCAATACTTTACCAACATTGCATCTGGTACAAATCATTTATCAACAAGTGAAAAAACAATATTAAACGTGGATTCATGTACGTGTATGTTTTTCTTACGATTGCATAAAACCATCGAAGAATATTTGATTTTCTCGTTCGTATATCTATGAATTCATTGTTTTTATACTAAATATAGAATATACTTTTTTTAGATTCACGCTATATATCCTGCAGCAGGGTAAGCAGAGGGAACCTAGTGCTTAGATAGTCCGTTCCACATTTTTCGCTAAATTCTTGAGACATTGCGTGTTGAGGGAGGGAATTCAACGGAAATGCGATCAGGCTCATTTTAGAAACTTTCTAATTAAATCGAAATTGGAAAATATTTATTTACATTTAAAAGAAATATTTTACCTATATTAAATGTTAAAAATATTAAAATGTTATTTATTATTATCTATAACATATTTTTACCTTAGCACCGATCACGAAGATCCACCAGGACCAGAGTTCGTATCAGCCGGCGTCTCCCTCTTCGTAGGTGGTGGGGCGTGTGGTGGCGGTGTGCTATACAGACAGAGGACAGCATCTGTACCACGAGCACCAGCCCATCTTGTACCACCAGCGTCTCATGATAGATTGTGGATGTGGAAGTGCTTTAATTATACGTGAGTACCTATTTAATTATTATAGAAAGATCACATGGAATGGAGTGTACACTAGATTCCCAAATTCCCTCTACATATCCCACATGTAATATTTCATACATATTTAATTTAGAATTATAACATTCATTATAATATAATATATGTGGGACATAATGTGATAATTGTAGCATACGTGCGTTAGGCATAAATTTTCAATTAAGTTAAAATGTACAGCTTTTGGAAACTGGTTAATTACTTGTCAAGTTTTCATTGTTTCCATTGAGGCCAGTCGTGGCGTACGACCACAAAGTGTGACTGTAAATGCTGGTTGGACTGGTTGTGGGTTCAATCCCGACTCGGGGAGACGAAATATTTATTAATATTTCCATTTCATCGCTCTGGTATCGAGGCGGCGTTGAGTTCCGTTACTCAACACGCAAATTTATTAACCACGAATGCCAACTCATTATACCTTCTTATGAGCTATTAAAATTTTGACATATCTTGCCGAGAACCAATATCTTAATTGGTTATAGGGTGCACCTGTCAGACGCTATAAGAAGTGTTGCCTAAGAGACGCGTCTTCTTAAAATCCTATTAGGGTCGAAATTTTAAACGTAATTTCAGTAGCATTAACATTTATTATTCCATTTGCTAGGCTTTCTGTTTAAGTATAAGGCTGTATATGTATATACAGAGTGTAACGCGATCGACGGATCAACGATTGTCTATGGGTAGAGGTTCTCAGTAGGTACCTCAGTACCATTTCACCCCCATGTACATATGTTAGCCGATTTTCAATGGTTTGTGATTTTTTTTGGTAAAAATCGGATTCTTGAAGAAAATTGGCAAATACAGCCCGACTATTGAATCTGTGCAAGCTAAGGAAGACTGAGCCAAACGTACTTTATCCAGAATCAAATGTCCCTTACAAAAGTCCTTTAAAATACTAAAATCATGTACAGATAGACTTTTACGACGCTTTCCCAGGTTCGATTTCGACTCAGAGTCAAATGAATTATTTTCGCTTCCTTGCTGTAGTAGCAAGACCGTTCGGAGCTGAATGCCACTTGACGAGTACGCAATGTCTCGAAAAGTACCACTAGGTTCCCTTTGCCTACCTCTGATATATTAACTAATAACATACACACATTGCACAAAGAATGTATCGGTATTTCCATCAGCCAGAGCTAGTAGACCATAATTCCATCACGTCACGTAGCTTTTTCATTTGCTTGAATGGAAACATTCCTGATCGCCGGACGGGCAGTGTGTCATTCAAAACGGATAAGTTACGACCGAGATGAGCAGATAGGTTGGAGATTTATTGAAGTTAATTCTGATTTATTTATTACTTAGTCAGTTATTTAATTTATTGTTTAAATTCAGTAATATATTTTGCATTTATTATATGTTTTTTATGGTATTACTAGTCGTCCATCACAAATCTTTGAGTGAATCTCTTAGTAACGGAAGTTTTAAATATATAGCTTATAGAGACTCTCCACACAATTATAAACTCCAATTATAATGAATGCATATTGTTGAAAATTCTGAAACTAGTACGGAACCCTCCCTAGGTGAGTCCGAATACACTGTTTTTAAATGATAATTTATAGTAAATTATGTTAAGAATTGAACAGGTATCCTGAAAAAGATTGTACAATCACAAATTATTTATGTAAACTGTAAGTACATTTCATTAAGAATTTCAAAATCATGATTTTCATTTTTTCAATAATATATGTAGAAAGTAATGCGAGAATATTTTGCCTAATTTTGATATAAAAAAGTATTAATTTAAACAAATTATTAAAAAATAATAATTTTTTATAACTTTAAACAGTACTAGTGTAAAATACAATAACACTACAAAAACATATTCAATGTACCGTCCATTACTCGTTCGTGTCAGTTAAAGCTATCAAATTGGTTTGCGGATATTGTTTTTCGATAAAAACCTTTCGTTGTACTGTTTAATTATCATACAGCAAGCTTGGCTTGTAGCGTGCCTGTACCAAATTATCACAACAACCTGTATAATGTTCATTGATATTGGGAAATTTAATGTAAAATTGGATTTTTTGAACTAATATCGTTTGATAATAATTGCTTGGAATGGTTGAACGAACGGTTCTATATAAATCAAATATTGGTTAAGTATTTTTAAGGTTATTATATTTATTTTAACTTTTAGGGTTCCGTACTTCAAAAGATAAAACGTCGTATGTGAAAACTTTTTTTTATAAAAAAATAATTACTGACTGATTCATTGCAGTTCATTTCATACAAAATACTCGTAAGTGCATATGGTGTAAAATTAAATTTGTCAACTTTTATAAATTTCACTTCCCTTTGACTTACAATCCTCAAATTATAAGCCTCGGCGGGCGAGTGAAGTGAGTGAGTGAGTGTTTTTTTTATTATATTTTAAACGATAATACCATTGCATCGTAAAACTTAGAGGAAGTATCTCAAAATATTCGGAATCGATTCTAATTCGGGAAATGTTTTAAAAAATATCACTAAACGAGGCCGTCCGTCCTTGCTTAACGCCACTGAATATTTCAGTAAAGTTGTGGCTAGATTTCCTCTGGGGGCAATTTACTTATTTTTGTTTTCGTTTCCTAGTTTGTAATTAGAAAAAGTATGACGCCGAGTTCCACCACTCACTCAAAGCGCAAAATCTCGAAAATTGGATGGAAAATGGAGAATAGAGAGAGCATTTTAACAATAGGTTCCTTATACCTACCCTGCTACTTACGAGATACATTAAGAAGCCATAGAAAATAACAAAATAATAATAATAATAAAATAATCATTATTTTCAGAACTCAATTATCAACTGACGGTGTCACAATAGCGGCTCCATCAGAAGCTGGTCGATGGTCTCTATGGGCACTGTCTCTATCAAATCGTGGTCTTAGATTCTCAACTCCTCGAACAATCAACGTGTTCCGACCAATTCAACTGGACTTCGCCCTACCTCCCGCACTGAAAGTTGGTGAAACTGTCGAAGTGGATGTCAAGATTACAAATAATATCAATAATTGTATGGATGTGAGTATTTTTATACTATTTGGTTATATATTTTGAGTATTATCTATATATATAAAAGAACTTGTCCTCACTGACTGCGGTAAGACGCACGCACAGCCGTAACCACTGTGCGTAGAAACGTGAAATTTTGACAAATGTTTACTTTCGTAATCTGGATATCCACTAAGAAGGGATTTTAAAAAATTTGAACCCTAAAGGGGTGAAATAGGGGTTGAATTTTTGTATGGAAAAATCTTTAAATCGTCACCGATTTTTATAAAATTTGAAATTTAGACTCTTAAAAATATTTCATTGAACACATGTTCCATGGCTTAATAGAATTCACCCTTAAATACGCAAGCGAAGCTGCGCGCGTCCGATAGTCTAGTATGTAGTGATAACAATGTATGAGGAAATAAGACCTCGGTTAATCTTTGAAAACACAGTATCAAAGATACTGAGGGAAGGTCACATAAAAAGCATGAGGACCCCATAGAGGGCATGTATGAAGAGGTTGATGACAGTGGACGAGACGAAAGTAGCATTTGGCTCTCCGTTCTCTCTAAGCTAAGTTAATATTTTCAACAAAAAATATTAAATTCTTTTAATATTAACCGTATATAAACATTCCTAGCCGAATATTCCGACCTATTTACATCTGAAGAGTCTGTCTAAATATAACAACATAACGAAATAAATTGTATTTACTCAGGACGCTCCCTTATAAATGTTATCGTATATTATTTGCTTTACTTGAAATTGTATCTATTTAAATTAATTCGTTGTTCACATTTGTATAAATGGATTATGGACTTTATTACTACGTTATAAGATTAATTTTCGATTACAAACAATTATAAACAATCTAAGAATACCTGATATTTGGTGCGTAGCACAGTGTCGGTATATTTGGAAAGGTAAATTGATTTGGAGATGGTAGAACCAATTATTATTTGAAGGTGTCAGATCAACCAGTGCATGGCGTTAAATTTAATCTCATAGAATCTTCCTTAATAATATACATGCTTCCTGTCTATATTTATGTAAATTGTGTAATGGGTGCCTTCCGGAATAAACGACGATAGAAATGAAGTTAATGTTAATTTCTTAGATAATAGTATAAACTAAACTTATCGTGTAATGTCTGAATTTTTTTTTTAAGTTTTGGCTATATCCTGCTATATAACAGGGTAGGCTGTAAAAGTTTAGTGCTTACACACTCCTTTCCCCACCCATTGTCCAATTCTTGAGACATTGCACGTGGAGTGGTGGAACTCAACCCCACGCTCTGCCTTATTATCAGAGTGAGGAAATGAGAAAAAAGTCATTCCCTCGAGTGGCAATTATTACTGAAACAAGACTTTAAATAAAGATGATAAAATTACGTAGTAACATACTCGTAATATGTACGTAAGTATGTACGTACGTAAGTACATATTACGAGTATCTTATTTCGTTTACTTATTTTTATACGTACCACAGTATAAAATTAAGTAAACGAAAAAAAATAAAAAATATATAAAGAAAAAAACATTTATTAAAAAGCTTCTGCGCATCCATCACACTTAATATCTGTATAGACTGTGGAAAGCTAACATTTACATTTTACGACCGACGATTACTTCATATTTACAATGTCGTATTATAAATGAATATTTCTAACAAGCTAACGTGAATTTTAGTATGTGAATGTAGAAAATGTATATATTTATTTGGTTTTTAAATACATATGTATGTGTATGGATAGGGAGTATATACTGAAAGGAGAGAGAAACTTCATTATTATGTTCGATATCCCGTCAGGGGAGTGAAATATTTATTATTTAACTTCCTTAGTGGTTGAAGTGAAGAAGTAAAGCACGGCGATGAGTCCCGCCACTCAATAAGCAATGCCTCGAGAATTCGGAAGAAGATTGGGAACGGAAGTGTCTTAACGGAGAAAGGAGTATCTCAATACTAGGTTCGCAGTAATAGGGATAGTAGAGATACAATGTAAAACTCAAAAAATATTCTATATTTTACACCTTAATTCCCATTTTAGTTCATTCATAAAAGCAATAAAAAAAGAAACATAGAACGCAATATATTATAATCAAATACCAATATACATATACTATGATCCGATACATCGTAAGTTGTAAAAGGCCATCAGTTGCACACGTGCGTTAGCGATATGTTTGCGATCGGCGTTACTTCGTGAATCCCTATAGGGAATTCCAAGTAATCTACAGTACCAAAATATATATGAATTTTCTTATATAGATAAGATACGTGCGTTCTAGTTATGAGTTATATATTTAATAGAATGTAAGTTTATATTATTCAGAAAAAAATATGTATTTTTTTTATTAAATCTTAATTTAATTGCATTAATCTGAATCTATCTTAAAAGAGTGTTTGGTACGCGAGACACAGTTCATCATGACACCTCAGTTCATCTCTGAGAACACAGTTTCTATGATACTGAAGTGACATGACACTACAGTTGACGAGGTATGTAGAGCCGCTTTCTCTCTAAGGCTACCCCGCTAATCATAAAGTATGAGAAAGAAAATAAAAGATCTCTTCATACAACACATTTTATATTTCCAAATGAAATGAAAATTCAATTCACAATCCAAAAACAATTCAATCCTTAGCAACGCCACCTCTTTGTCCAACCCATCAACTAGACTAATCAAAGTTTCCCAAACTTTAAAAAGCTCAACATAATTAGGGGACGAATGCTTTATTCCTGTAAATAACAAAACGTGAACGATAAAAGTTTTAATTTTCCGAAACAACGACCGACTCGTAATCAAGCTACTAGGACTTGCGAACTAGTTAGCATTGTCCCATTTCAAATGACTCCAGGGAGAGAATTTCAACAGCTATAACGAATGGACTATAGTTGAGTGGAAATTTGTGCAGGTGTTCGTGTTATTGTTATTCAACGCCAGTATATTGTTGGATGTGGGGGTAATTTTATGCAATTAAAGTTAAAGTTAAAGGTGAGGCCAGAGGAACAAACGTGTAAACGCGTCAGGTCAGGTCTGTAAACGCGTCAGGTTATGGGTTCTAATGTAGGGAGTGGAGTGCCTTAACACTGGGCTTCCTCTGCCTAACCTGAGATATATAGTTTTTTGGTTACGACATACCTATCGTATTCCACACATTTTATACTAATTTTTGTTAAAAATATCTCTAAAAGAAAATAATTTTCATTAAAATTTGGTATCTTTTATAATCAGACCTTCTAAACCCATTATACCTCAAAACACCCAAAATCGTATATACTAAATATATAAAAGACAAACTGAATCCTAATTGATCCCAATCCTAATTTCCATTAAGCATGTACCAACGAACCAGTCTAATATTTACTCAATACAAATTATAGTAAATTTATCAAAACCTTGTCACTCCCTATAACCAAGTAGTTTAGTAAACGGTACTCTGGAGACGCCTCCTCCAGTATTGCGAGGATTATGAGATTAAGTTTTGCTATCTCTAGACGTGTTGAGTTGAGGAACATTATCGTAGCTCTG
This sequence comes from Heliconius cydno galanthus, assembly GCA_036379175.1. NCBI lineage: Eukaryota > Metazoa > Arthropoda > Insecta > Lepidoptera > Nymphalidae > Heliconius > Heliconius cydno. Next base: position 68,786 of record JAKRZM010001231.1, read on the forward strand.
TTGACTGCTACTTGTATAAAACTTATAAATATTTTTTTATTTTTTTTAAGTATTTTTATATAAAAAAAAAACATTATTATTATTTTTTTGGCTAAAGCTATTAAAAATATTGAAATAGAAGTACTAAAAATCATTAAAGCATGTATATTTTGTTTTGATTATATTCAACTTGGTTTTGCATTTTTTTACTTTCTTGAAATAAAGCATTTTACTTAAAGTATTTTCATTGTACTATTTTTTAAATATTTTAATTACCTTTTGACAAATAGTACTCATTATAATGAAGATCTTTTAGTTTAAAAATAATTAACAACAAATCAATCTTGTACTTAAATAAAATATCTTACTTAAACAACTTACAACCACTCTTTGATTTTATAAAGTTACTTATACTATTATACCGCTTAAACAATTTAATGAAAATAATCAACAAAATCGTTTTTAAGAATTTTATAAATATGAACAACTTAATTTTAAATAATTTCATAATAATAATTAATAATTTTAACAAATTCAAGGTAACAGCACTTCTAGCATTAAGTGCGGGGGCGGCTTTCGCTAGTACAGGAGCCCTATACGTCACAGAGCGACTTCGACTTGGACCTCGTGGAGGAACACAACTGGTTGTACGCGTCGCTGTTAATACACCTGGAAGGAAGAATATTACTGGTAAGTTTTAATTGTATTTGCTTATATTAACATATATATAGCTAACTTTTACCTGCAACTTTGCTCCCCATGGAAATAACTAAGGCCGTAACTTGATATTTCGCTTTTATTCATAGATATATAATTTAAGAAATACAATAGTATCTCAAGATCGTTCACAGATTTAAGAGAGATTTATCAATTCTAACTCTTCTATTAAGTACCCGAGGTAGATATTAAACTACAGTGGGAAAATGATAACAATACAAATATAATAATTCATCGTATTTAAATTAAATCAGTTGTTCAATGTTACATACTGTTTTGTAATCATTTGTAGTTAAAGCTTAACTGTAATTCAAAACACCCTTAAAGTTTACTTAGAGGTAAGTTTTCTATGATGCATATAAAATAAGGCACTGGTCTAGTTAAGTTATAACAAAGTAAATTGATCTGCAAAAGCTTAAAATTTACATATATTATTTATAGAATGTCAATTATTATAAAGAATGCTTTTAGTAAAAGAAAGTAGTGTTAAGACAACCATTTTGAACGCACCACTCAACTTTAGAGTGTTGAGCGGCGTAACTCAACCTCGCGAGGTGTTTCTCAGAGCGAGGTAATTAAAATAAATAGAATTATTTCCCATAATCTAGATCGAACACATAACCACTGTGCTATGTTATTTTAAAATAATTATTAACCTTTAAACCACTAAAGGTATAATACTGATAAAGAAATCTTCCAACATAAATCTTTCCGTTCTTATATTAAAGGACGGAAAGACAAAATAAAATTATTCGTAATCTTCATCCAAGTAATCTTTCAAGCAAAATATTTAAATGAAGTTCCCCATGCGAATTCTTGGCTGTTCGCAGCTTAATTATAACATCGAGATATTTTCATAAAATAATTATTATATAGAAGCGATTTTTGTTAAAAAATATCGCCTTTACTCTAGTACATTTATTTACTATTGATTGTAAATAAATGAGGCCGTCTTTACATAGCTTTTATTTTCATTTTCTTGCTCTGGTAACGAGGAAAAGCGAGGCTAGGAATTCCGCCACTCAACTCCCAATGCCTTCAGAATTCAGCAGAAAGTGGAGAACGTAAGTGTCTAAAGGGAACGGAATGTTCCCACTGGGTACTCAGGTTCCCTCTGCTCACCCTGATATTTACGGAATATAGCTATTAATACAACAATATTATAAAACTTCATACAAAATCCATACTAGCGTGTACACGAACAAACTCATATAATCACACTTTATACAGCTTGTAAGTTACATTTAATATAATTTATTATTAGTTTTCTCAAAGAATATTTTCAGTGTAACACAAAAGGAAAGCTCGAACACAATCTTGTTCAACAACACGCCAAAGGATTTTGTTCTTTATTGCATAAACTTTTTGTAAGTTATGTGAAGCAATTTTCTCATATATTTGTGTTAGTCGAATGTGGAGACTAGAGCGGGTTTGCCTTGTAAACACCTGTCATTTTGGAAGCTTCTTATACCTTCTGTTATAGTGTTTGTGAAATATGTTTAGATAGTATATTATATAATCGGTTATGAATGTTATAGTTTATTTAGGATTAAAAGACCTCAAAGGTCGTCGTAGTGCAGAGGCAGAAGCGTGCGACTGTAAAGGTTGTGAGTTCGATTCCCAGTCAGAAAAATCAAATATTTTACATTTTCATTGCCTCGCTCTGGTAATAAAGCGATAAGGCGTTGAGTTCCACAACTTAACTCGCAACGCCTCCAGAATTCGGCGAAGAGTGAGGAACGGAAGTGTCCTAAGACTAGGATCTCAAGTTTCCTCATCCTATTCTGCAATGCGCGTGATGCTTCTAGGCTTCGAATATAAATTTATAATTTATCGTACAAACCTGATCATATAAGTTAGTATAACGTAACAAAGACAAATTTAGGTCTATCCAGAATCCTAACAATACCTAACCTACTTCCGTCGTGTCGCGTTGCTACTAATGAAACCTTGTAATACATTGTATTAAAGCTAACATTACTATAATACTAAATCCAAATGTATAAATGTAATAGTCATTGATATATAACGTGGTATGAAAACAGCGGGATTTGAATCCACTCCATATGGCATGGTTATGCCGCTCATACGTTGTCGTGGTTGTGAGTTCAATTCCCACCTGTGGGAAAGAATTTTTTTTAACCTACAGATGATTCTGTACTAATTTCTGGGTTGTAGAGGAAATACCTACAACTTGCAGCGTACGCGTAAGTTTGTTTCATTTATCGGATTTTTTCGGTCGGTTCGATCGGAAGTGCAAATTCTGACTTCTTGTCTATTTTCATCTCAATCGATAAATCGTACCTTTTTATTGCGTTGACTTAGAAGTTATATTTTTTTAACTAAATATTTCATATTAATTTCAACTTGATACCTCCATGAAATCTCGAGATAAATGATTTTAACAGCCTGTGAGACGGATAACAGAGTGATCTAATAAGGATTTCGTTTTGTCTTTACTAGATACGGAACCCTAAAATAGAACAAAAGAGCAATGAATCTGTTACTAAGTTCTTGCATAGAAAATACAGTTCACAGATTTGAACCCACTATATAATGCCACAACCACATAAACTAAGCACTACCAATTCATTAACGTAATAATCCATATTCGGTAATATATTAGCTAAATTATGTAACTAAACCAACCGAATTAACATTTATATCGAACATGTCAGCACAATCACGCTTAATGACGTCATTTCGTGAATTATGCAAATGACAGTTGCTATTTAAAGCAATGTTTCTTCTATTTATTATTCTAGTTATTGCTACAAATGTTTATCAAATAAATATTATAGCTAATTTTAAAAGTATTGCATATTTTTCATTTTTATTATAAAATTATTTCAGAATTCTTAGTGAGGAATATAGTATCTTAACACTAGGTTCCCTCTGTCTCTAATCTATCTTAATTATTTTGTTCATGTACTTCTTGCTGGTATCGAGATTTGGTTATAGAAAAACTAAGTTAAGAGCAATTTTACCAGCTGAAATCTAATTAAAAATCTCAATCAATCGTTATTACTTTAATCTACATTCCTCTCCGCGTTACAAGGTACTAAAGTCTTTTCTCTTAGTGTAGAACATAACTATCTTTTAATGTAATCGCGAAAACAATATTGAAAAGAAAACCAAACAGAACTACACAATCACTAGAAGAAAATGAACCAAAATGTAAAATTTGAATACAATTTAAAGCGCCCTGAAGCAAATCTATGTGAATCTAGCAATATTTCAACTGGGTTACATAGTAACATGGCAATAAACTCGGTGAAGTCTGAAATTCCATTACGTTACTAACTCTGTCGTGTTGCGGTGTTCTTAATGTCTATGTCATGGTGGAAGTGAGGGGAGTCGGCGATCATTGTTTGTGAATTGTAATGAAAGTTAATTCACAATTTTGAAAATTATAATTGGATATAATTTTTGTTTTAAGCTAGCTATCCACTTCCAGCTTCGTCCGCTTAAAGTTATTGCTTATTATAGTCAACTTATATAATGAGACCGTAGTAACGCAGTGGCATAAGCGTGCTAGTGTCTACGCGTTGGTTGTGAGTTCAATTTCGACTTAGAGGAGTGAAATATTTTATATTTTCATTTCCTTACTCTGGTAACGAGGCAAAGCCCTGCTGCTGAGTTTCATCACTCCACACTTAAAGCCCCCAGAATTTGACGGAAATTGAGGAATGGGAGTCTATACTAAACCTTGTAGTTTAGTAATATTTGCGTGATCGTCGAACAAACATCCTCAAAAGCTTTCACGTTTATAGCTTTATAATAGGATAAGCATACATCATGTATTTTAAGTGAAAACGGAGTGTTCTAACACTAAATTCTGTCGTATTTTGTTTGCCTCTACAGAGCTAAAAAAATATTTTATCACATTTTCACTTTTGACGAGATAAACATGAAATTATGACATATTTATCTGGTCATTAATTCGACTAACTAATGAACATTATCTATAACTAATAAAGTTTCGCGGACCTAACTCTGTTATGTTCTCATATTTTTAATGTCTATGTTACAGTGAAAGTTACAAGAGTTAGCGATTATTTTTTACTTTTAAAGTTATTTGATTCACATAAAATTTTGCTTTTGTAATTTTTATAAGAATTCGGAATTAGGGAATATGTTAAATTTATTTTGAAAATATAATACATAAAAAAACATCTTATCACCACGCTCTATCTCAACACCAGCCACTAAAAAAATAATAAATATTTTAAATCCTCTTGTGGGAACTGAACCTGTGGCATTTTTAGGCACACCCCCTCCCTGCATAGACAGGTAGACAATAGTGTCTGTCCTCAATTACTTATGATCAAAGATATAAAATAACAAAACTGGTGAATCTCAAATAACTTTCACAGAAAATATTTAAAAAAGACACTTCACGTGCTTACAGCCAAAATGACACGTCATAATGATTGAGTACTCATTTTATACCAAATTTCACGTATCGATACTTCACTATACGATTTCGCGCTCGTTTCGCCGCTATTGATTCTGTTTTGATAGAGATTGATGTTCTTATATGACCCATATGAAGAGAGAGTACTTTTGTTCGTATTGGAGTTGATATGTTTTATATATNCCGATATTTTTAATGTCTATGTTACGGTGAAAGTTATAAGAGTTAGCGATTATTTTTGGCTTTTAAAGTTATTTGATTCACATAAAATTTTGATTTTGTAATGTTTATAAGAATTCAGAATTAGGGATTATGTTTAATTTGTTTTAAAAACATAATACATTTAAAAAAAATTCTCACCACCGCGCTCTGTCTCGACACCGAAGAAGAAGAAAAAAAAATATATATAGCATAGGCAGGCAGACAATAGTATCTGTCCTCAATTACTTATGATCAAAGATATAAAATAACAAAACTGGTGAATCTCAAATAACTTTCACAGAAAATATTTAAAAAAGACACTTCACGTGCTTACAGCCAAAATGACACGTCATAATGATTGAGTACTCATTTTATACCAAATTTCACGTATCGATACTTCACTATACGATTTCGCGCTCGTTTCGCCGCTATTGATTCTGTTTTGATAGAGATTGATGTTCTTATATGACCCATATGAAGAGAGAGTACTTTTGTTCGTATTGGAGTTGATATATTTTATTATATAGGTATGAGGCTCATAATTCTTCTTAATTAATTGTGTTTATTGTTATTAAGAAGAAGTAATAATGGCAAATAACAAGTATAATACTATAATAGAAAAGTGACTGATTGTTTACACCACGGAGGTTTTGGGTTGGTACCTATTCGGCGGATTATTGTATTTCTAATTTTTATTTTCTTTTCTTTAAAAGACAATTCTTGGTGATTGATACCGTCGCTACGTCTCTAAAATCAGTGAAAAATAAGAAAAAATATAAAAGATATGAAAAAATAGAGTATGTGAAAAAAGTACAATTTGAAAACGCAGTGCAAAAGAAAAACCATTATAACAAAATAATAATTTGTAATAATTGTTTATATTTATTTAATAACCTCATAGAAAATTATGAAATGCTAACAAATCTATTACGACGACGTTACTTATAATATTAATATTAATAGGATAATATAATCAGTATAAAAAAACACAAATAAAGACAGAGGGCGTCGTGGCACAGTGACACAATCATGTGACTGTAAACGTGACGGTTGTGAGTTCGAATTCCATTAGGAAAAAATAATTATTGTTTATTTATATTATTAATTTCTTCGTTATAGTAACAAAGCAAAGCACGGCGATGAATTCCGCGACTCAACACGTAATGCTACAAAAATGGGGCGGAAAGTGGGAAACAGAGTGTGTTAACACTAGGTTCCCTCTGTCTACCTTATTATACACGAGATACATCGTGAAGCTGACAAAAAACGACCATAACTAAATGCACCATAAATAACAGTAAATCGTCTTTCCAGTGGAAGTAACCGGATATAGCGCTGATAACTGTTCAGTATCCTACACCTCATTTAACAATGAGACGTTAGTTGGCTCAGTGATCCGGTCAGCGAGTGTGCTGGTGCTGCCTGAAGGCCTTCATAGGAGTGATACGCAGAGTGCATATTTTTGTGCTAACGGTATGTATTTTTTTCTTTTAGTAGTCGTCGTTTTGTTATGTAGTCTATTTGTTTTCTTTGAAGATGTTGTTTAGATGATAGATAGAATGGAATTGAATTTTTTCAAACAGGTTTTATCGATGGCCTAGTTAGGAAAATGTCGGTAGTTTATCGTTTTCCAAATGTATACTCGAAAAACAAGTGTAAAACATTATACTTTTTGACGTTTTTTGAGGCATTTTTTTAATAGATAACAAATAGTTTCAATTTTTATGTTTTTAGAATTAAATTTATTTTATTGACACTTTTATGAGGAGCTTTTGAATATAGCTATTAAAAAAAATATGTCAATATATAAATCAAAAGATTTATAAAAATAAAATCCATATAAATCTCCTTATTTACTTTTCAGAACATTTGGCCGTATCATCCCGTGGTTCATGGGAATGGCAGTGGGTAGCTGCACCAAGGAACAGAGCAGGGCTTGTACTAGAATTGAAAGCTCAAGGCGCCGCTCATGTCGCCTTATCAGCGATAAGAGAACCTTCAGATGACATGTATAGAGTTGTATTTGAGAGGAGCCGCGTGTGGATTGCTAAAGGGAAACATGGTGAGATATACTTATGCTTTAAATTCTTGTGCTAATTTTGATTGATCCTGTAAAAAAAATCTATAAAATATAAAATTAAATTGATTTTGATGTTTAATAAATGTTTAAGATATTTTTTTATTTTATAAAAAATACCAAACCGAAACGATATTTTTAAAACTTTAATTTCTTAAAAAAAAAAAATTACTCAATATAACTTTTTTCAGTAGCATTATACTGAGATAATTCCTATTTCCAGGCTACGACGTCCACCTAGCAAGTGCAGAACAAACTGACCAAACAGACTGCACGCAGTGGTGCGCGTGGTGGGTGTGGTGGGAGGGATCAAGGCTGTCAGTCGGTAGGGGAGCGGTACCAGCTGAACGACGATTGCTAGTATGGCCCTTGGCCAGTGATATGAGGATAAAATATGTAGGATTTAGCGCTTTATGGGGTGATGAGGCTGATTTCAGGTTAGTTTATTAGGGTTTTTATTATTTTATTTAAATCGTTCAAGGAGGTTTGCAGGCGAATTTGCATTAATTATATAAAAGAAAATATGATGTTAACCTACAAGTATGGTCTGAATGAATGAAAAATGAATTCTGAAGTGGCATTTAATATTATGTAGATTCTGTGTCTATCATAAAAAAATTAACATTTTTCACACAAAAACTCTTGTATATGACAGTATAAATAAAGTTAAAAAAAATAATATCTACGATTTTAAAATTAACGAAACTTTATTCCGTATTATTTTCTTTTTCTTTAAAATCTAAATACTACAGAAAAATTCCTAACATTTTTCAGAATATGGAACTTCAACGAAGAAGCCGGCTTCTCTCAAGTACTGGAGCTGGGTCTCCCTCACGGTGTAGTACCCGGTTCAGCATCAGGAAATTTGCTAATATCTGGTGGTCTACATCTTCCACTATACAGCTTCCAAAATGAGGATCAATGGTCAGATGTATGGAGGGATTCTCAAATATCAGCTGCTACTGCAGATTTAGCGCCTTTATTGGCCTTAGAACATATTCCACATTTGGTTGACGTTAATGAAAGGGAGAGGATCTTAAAGAAGTTGCCTGAGCAGGTTATAACATTTTTATAATTATGATTAATTAAAATTATTTATGATTTATGCAGAAATCGATGATGAAAATCATTCGCACAAATCTTTATTAATAAATTGAAAGAAAAACAGTCCAAACATGACAAGATATTAATAACTGAAATAAAAATTACAGGTTCAAATTCTACTCTCCTTCCGGAAAAGTGACAATTCTTTCAGCGACCATCCTTCCGTCAGCAGTCACTTGTCAACTATTAAAATATTAGAAATTCTCAACAAAATACAATCATATTACCCGATCGATCCAAACTTACTGCAATCTATTAAAACTTGGATACAAAAACGACAAAACTCGGATGGTTCTTTCACTCCTTTACCAGATGATAAAGAAGTTGATTATTTTCCAGTGGAAATAAAGAATAATACTGATAAATTAGATAATATAGATGTTAGTGAATATTATTATTATGATAAAGACGGTAATATGACTAAAGATGACGTGGAATGGGAAAGGACTGTTGAAGTGACGGCTGAAACTTTGACCGCTCTGTTGGAAGTTGGTGTTGAAAATCAGGTGAGAATATAATATTTAATAGCCTTCATTCCCAAAAATATCGTAGTTTAATTTTATAAAATTGGACGATATTTACCAATTTTATATTTATGTAAATTTTATTTTCTTGTATTTTATTTTACAGGATTGTGTTTTTGTATATTACGGGATAGAACCACAATTTTATCTATATTGCGTTTATATGTGGAAAAGAAATATTTTAAATGTACTGCATCAGATTTTTTAACCAAAACTAAGACCTATATAAGCTTAGACCATAAATACGTAAGCTCAATATAAAGCTTTATTAAGTCTGAGAGTCATTCAGGGGATAATCTAAAGTTATATATTATATGTTGAATTAATAATGTACATTACAGGTGGACGCCGACGTCGCTAAACGGGCGCAGAAATATTTGGAAAAAAATCTATATAATTTAACTTCACCCGCTGCTTTGGCTGCTTCAGTACTAGCTTTAGTCATGGCTAGGTATTAATAATTTTTATTAATATTTCCTAAAATACCATTAAGCTAACTCATTTTTTACTATTAGTAAACCAAAATATGAATTACAATTTCCAGGAGTCCACTGGTACCCGAAGCGCTTATCATACTAAGGAACGCGTCAACAACGGAAGAAGGGGAGTTCGGTTGGCCGGCGCCGAGGAAAGATGCAGCAGATTGGTTGTTGGAAGAAACTTCAAGAAACATTAAGACTACTTCTTATGGTTAGCTCAAGATTTCAATAATAATATTTTATTTAAGTTTCATGCTCCGTCATGCATTTAGTAGGTTTGGCAGAGGAAATCTAATCTTAAGATAGTCCATTGGCATTACCCATGCCAATTTCAAATTTTTATACGTTTTCTAAAAAGTATGTTTGTTTCATAAGTGTGGAAAGTCTAAAGTTATCATGCTACATATATTTTAATGTTACAGACATAAACTTAGAATCTGCAGGAAATGGATTTAAAGAAAATAATGTATTAAAAAAATGTTATTCATATATATTTTCCTTCACGATCCACACAGAGGCAGTAACGATGGAGCAGTACGTGGCGGGCGTGCGCGTGCTGCAGTGCGCGTGCGCACGCGGCGCGCTAGCGGAGGGAGAGGCGGCGGCGCGCTTCCTATACTATCGCGCGTCCACGCTACGCCGCCACCCCGCGCTCGCCTTCCGCGCCACCGACGCGGCCGCCAGATACGCCAGCCTCGCCTATGACAGGTCACACACATACACATTAACCACTATTAGAACTGACCTTTTATTATACAAACATATAAGTACAATGCATATTTTATGACTGGAGATCAGAAAAAAATATATATATTTAAAAAAAAAATGTCATCACAGACAGATAAAAGAACAAAAAAATGAATTATAGGATATAAGATTCCCAACTTTTTTGTTTAATTAAATACATCATTATCAAAAAGCCTAACACCTCCATAATAAAATTCCAGGCACCGAGCATTAACCGTGTCCCTAGCGACGGCCGGCATGGAGCTGACGGACACGCTAGAGCTGCGCGCCCGCACGCCGCCGCGAGCGCTCGTGCTGCCCGGACTGCCCACTAAGGTGTTCGTGTACGCGACCGGCGCTGGGTGTGCTACTGTACAGGTGGTTATTTCAATTCCTTTGTTTTTGTGGCTTCATGCTTTGTTCCACACAAAGCAGAGTAGGCAGAAGGAACCGAATATTAAGACACTCCGTTCCCATTAAGACACTTCCGTCCCCCACTTTCCAGCGAATTTTTGACGCGTTGCGTGTTGAGTAGTAGAACTCAACGCCGCACTTTGCCTCGTTATCAGAGCAAGAAAATGGTAATTATCAAAAAAATATTTACGCGAGCGAGAATAAAACCTACAACCTATCGCATTAGTTGTACGTTAAAGGTCCTGCGCTACTACAGCCTCTAATGACTTTTTCATTATATTCCATTGTTTTTCTCATTCTAGGGAACAATATCATACTCAACATATATACCAAAACCTGAAAACTCTCTTCTCAACGTCCAAGCAGCAATAATCGAAGAGATACGACCTGAGAGGAGCAGTATTGAAGATTTACAAGGAAATCTTCCGACGCTTATCATCAAAACTTGCTTCAAGTACGTTCCATAAATCATCATGATTATAATAAAAGTTTTGTGTGGGTTTTTTTTTATAATTATAACTATTAATAAACATCTTTTATAGTCTGTATTTTTGTTTCGCGAACAAAGCGTTCCGGTACCGATACCATTGTCTATAAAACCGTTAAAAAATCAAGTTTGCTAAAGTCCCCATTTACGGGACTCCTCCCTTCTCCTTAAATATTTAAATGTTGTGTTTATTAGTATCTATTTGTTAGGTAAAAGAAATATCATTTGTGAAAATTTCAATTGTGATACTATCACGGTTCATGACATATAGCCTGGTGACAGAAGAACAGACAGACAGACATTTGACTTTGGATATGGAAAAAAAAATAAGTGCTCTTGGAAACCGTTCAAGCCCTCCTGGCCATACGTTCTCTTCGGGCTACGTCGAAATTGTTAGTGTTTCTGTAGAGAGATTTTTACAAATTTCCTTGGACAGGCAAATTATTATGTTTTTTAATTTAAATACATAAAAAAATATACTTTTAAGTTATTCTTTTAAGTTATTTTATCAATATATTGTTTAGAAATCTTATTAAAACTAAGATTTATTTTAATATTTTTTTAGATGGAAAGGCAAAGAACGTTCCGGAATCCTTCGGCTCGAATCTTCTTTATTCTCTGGTTACGAACTACGTTCTGTAAACCCGGTGGTGTTAGACGGAGCTACCTTCGCTGATCTCCACTATGGGTCCAGAGGAGAATCTGTTTGGTTCGTTTTTGCTAATGTAAGTAAGAAATAATATAGAATATAGTATTACTTATTTACAATGTATACATAAATATTTATTTTGCAATATTAATATTTTCAATAAATTAAGTGAAATTTAAATTTTGATATTATTTCAAATCTAAACATAAATATTACCATTTAGGGCTTACTACAATTCTCAGTTTTAAAGTCATTTGAAGCATTATTTATAGCTTATAAAACATTTATAATATAACATTTTAACCATCTTTCCTTTACATTACAGATCAGCTCAACGTGTCCAGTGTGTGTGACATACGAAGCGCGATCTAAATTCGTTATAACCAGTCTCCGTCCGGCATTTGCCAAAATCTACCCTTCAAGTCGACCAGATTTAGCTGTCGAGACATTCTTCCACGCGAGACCTGGAAGTCCCTTACTAAAAGGAATTACTGATGACGACTTCATTACTTGGTTCGATAAAACACAATTGGCAAGTCTCAAAACGAATACAAATATAGATAACATATGCGAATGTGGACGTATTTGTAGTCGTGATTACGAATTTAGGACGGACTATGAAAAGAAACATCCGAAAACTACAGAAAGTTATAGTACTGAAAATATTAGCACAGAAACATTTACTACAGTTAGTTTAAGTACAACAGAAAGTCCAGATCTTAGTTCTACTGAAACTAATAATGACGTTTCAAAAACAACAACAGTAGGAATATTAGAAACTACGACAGTATCAACTAATCATATAAACGATAACACAACAATATATTCATCCACGGAAGGTACTACTAAATCAGATGATCCTATAATAATACCGACTGTAACATATATAAACCATACGGACAATCAAAAAGTTAATAATGAAATTGAACCTGTTCCAAATGGTGAACTTATTATACAAAAAGTACCTGTAAACAAGAGTTTTTTGAAAAAGTCAAATATATTAAAAAAACCGCTGCCTCGACGTAAAAGTACATTGAAAGCAACCTATGGAGATAAGCACGAGAAGTTCTTTATCAAGTCTAAGCCTATTCATTTTGTTGAAATTATAAAACACACTGAAAATAACACTACAGTAGTTACAAAACCTAAAGCAAATAACAACGTTATAGCAAATAAAGGAAATGTTACTACAACTTCTACTACAGTACTTCCTATTATAACAACTACAAAAGTGATCGAAGTGAAAGGATCAGATAAAAATACAGTTACAACCGAGAAAAGTTTCATATTTACAACAAAATCATCCGAATTGGACAAAAACACAACTGACAGTATAAAAAATATGATAGAAACAACAAAATCAACTGAAACATCAACAATGCCTCATACAATAACAACAATCACGAAAAGCAACATAAAAAATATTCATTATAGAACTAAAAAACCAAAACCTAAAACACAAATAAAGAAACCATTAATCAACACAAATGATACATACAAAGACATCAACATTAATACAACAAAAGACGATACAATTATAAAATCGAATAAAGTGACCAAACACATATCGAAACCGATAAAATCGATTAACAAGGAAATTCACAAAATACCATCGAATCCGATTTCTGAAACCGATTTAGACAAATCATTAAACAGCCAAATAAAAATCGATATTGCGCCCGAAAATAAAGGAGGTTTCGAAATATTAGACAAGAACAACTTATGGGAACTACTAAAAGACCCGAATAATGCCAAAATCGATATAGAAGATGACAAATCAACGCAGAATAATCGATCATTATAAATATTGTTATATAATATTTAAGGCAAAGACTTCAGCATATTTTTGTAATATTCACGCCATTTTGAGTTGAATAGAGAGAGAGAAAGAGAAAAATCGAATAATTTCTAAGCACAAGTTGTTCGTTAGTTCGGAAGCACTAATTGTTTATATTTAATATTTAAAATGTAAATAAAGTGTGTTTGTGTTTATTCGTAATTAAAAGCGCTGTGACTTTGTGTGTTTGTGTCATGCTCAAAGCTTGTATATGAAAGCTTATTTAAGCGAAGTTACTTAATAAGGCCATTTTGAATTCCTGTAAAAAATCTTACATTTAACACTTCGAGTAGAAAATAGTTGCTGCTATAGCATATTTCGTACAAATTCCTGATTCTGAATTCATCATTTTTTTCATCTTTGAAAAAAAAAATTCATAGTAGGTTCGATTTTTTTAACATTGTATGGTTCTTACTTACATTTCGTTTAGTGTTTTTCTTCACATTCATCTAACTTCACAGAAAACAACCGCCATCTATACTCGTACTTAAAACCTCATGAAATAAATACAAGCTTATAATCTACATAAACTTACGCCTTAAAATGAAACTGAAAATTTAGAATTTCAATATATTAAATAAATTAGGAAGCTAGAATCGCTGGTTACAAATATTACTAACAGTATCAAGGTAAGATTTAGTTTATATTAACAGTATTATAAGAGTATTTGACTGTGTAAGTTCAATGGTTGTATTTAATTTCTAGTTTAACAATTTAAAATTAATAGATGGAAATGATAAGTGTATACGAATTTTCATTTTATATCTTTTTAAAAGAATATCTTCATATATTTAGAAATATATAAAAACAACACATAGCGCCTCTTGAACACCGTGTTTTCTTTATGTGTTTCTATCCTTAGTGTACGAGTATGTATGAGTAATATTAATAACGTTAAAATATTTTATAAATATTTCTTAAATTACTTATTTCAAATATATTAATTAATTCCTTTTACACTTAACATTTCTAATCTATTATGTAAGTTAATGTGTACTGTACATTTATATCTTAAAAATATACAATTATATATGGAACAGAGTGTTAAATTAAAAAAAATAATAAACACACGTTTGAAATTTGGAAAGGGATGAATTCAAAAATACAAAATGAACACATGTGACATTATAGTCAAAACTTTTTCACTGTCAAAATTGGTCAAAGTTTTTTGGAACAAATTGTCAAAATAACACTTTTGACAGTTTCTTCTGTTAATTTAAAATAAGTGAGGAATAGTTTTGACTATAATTTCTAATGAGATGTAAATTTGGAAGATGAAATAAAAAAAGCAGGAAGTTATTTGTACATAATTCTGTGTTGCCAAAATTCCTTAATAATTAAAATATAGAGATTTCTAGTCTTTCTTCTAGCGTACTCTATTCGTAATAATCCTTTAGAGTATAAATATGTAGTACCTAGTTATATGCAATGCCCCAGAATTTCCATCCGTCTAATCTATTTCTTCTTTACCTATGTATGTAACGTAGTTTCTTAAAGGCCTGCGTGGTTTTTAGATGTTTTGCCACATCTGATGATAATTTAGTCAAATAAATAAAAATAAATAGCATATATTTCGAATAATTAAAACAATATTTAAAAATAAGAATGTGTGGGATGCACGAGTACAACGGTGCGACTGTAAACGAATCGGTAGTGAGGTCGATTCCCACTTAGACGAATGAGACATTTAATATCTCGGAGGAATGAAACATTTCATATTTTCATTGTGCGGAGGCGGCGCGGAGTTGAGTGTCCTCACTCAACACGCAATGACTCTAGAATTCGACGGAAAGTGAAAAATATGAAATAGGTTCCCAGGTTTCCTCTGCCTACCCTACCATGTAACGAAAAATGAAAAATAATTATAAAAACTATAAAATTGAAGACATCATTTTATTGTATTTTAAATTTCACAGGAACACCACACAGGCAATAGAACAGGATAATAATTAAGAAATTTGTATGAAGATAAAAAATCTTTTTAACTCAAGCTTCATAATCGATGTGATCTAAAAATCTGCCAAACCCATTTAAATATCAACCAGGCCTTTTATTGTAGCTGTTCTTAGATATTTTGTTGTAATTCGTTAGATATTAGATCTGTTTCTAGTATATACCTATCTTGTAAACTAGTTCTATCTTAAAATTTGATGCCTTTCTGACGTTTTTAGCTTAAAATCTGTTCCTTTTTTCTATAAAAATAGTCAAAAATTACGGGCAAATTATTTAAAAGTTCAGTAGTACGCAGAAAAGTTAATTAGAAAATAATTGATAACTGTTTTTTTTTTNGAAAAATGAAACATTTAATACTCGTATTTCGGAGGAATAAAATATTTCATATTTTCATTGTGCAGAGGCGGCGCGGAGTTGAGTGCCCTCACTCAACACGCAATGTCCTCAGAATTCGACGGAAAGTGAAAAATGGGAATATCTATAAATAGGTTCCCAGGTTTCCTCTTCCTACCCTACCATGTACGGGATATGTTTAAGCATGAAGCGAAAAATGAAAAATAATTATAAAAATAAAGACACCATTTTGTTGTATTTTAAATTTCACGGGAACACCACATAAGCAATAGAACAGGATAATAATTTAGAAATTTGTATGAAGATAAAAAATATCTCAAGCTTCATAATCGATGTGACCTAAAAATCTGCCAAATTCATTTAAATATCAACCAGGCCTTTTACTGTAGCTGTTCTTAGATATTTTGTTGTAATTCGTTAGATATTAGATCTGTTTCTAGTATATACCTATCTTGTAAACTAGTTCTATCTTAAAATTTGATGCCTTTCTGACGTTTTTAGCTTAAAATCTGTTTCTTTTTTCTATAAAAATAGTCAAAATTACGGGCAAGTTATTTAAAAGTTCAGTAGTACGCAGAAAAGTTAATTAGAAAATAATTGATAACTGTTTTTTTTTTAAATGCATGACAACTTTATATGTTAATGTTCCTTCTTCATATTTATTTTTTCCCTTAAACTTGACTATCCCTTAGTGATATTATTTTATTAATTAATTATTAAGGATTATCGCTTCATCTTAATGTGTATAAAATCGAAAATATAATATTATTCTGTAAGTTATTTGGCACATATTATGTATGATATTTCGAAATTTTTTCAATCATTTTTCTATCTAATTTTCTAAATATTATTAAACCATCCTTAACAAACTATCTTCATTATAATTTCAGAAATAGATATCCATAATATGGCTTGTATTTTTTCACATATTATTAAGATTAATTATAAAAATTAATTAATAAGATAAAAATTAATTAATAAATTCGTATTTAAATGTACGGTTGTATGAAAATAGGTGCTTGAGCGGTGGGTTCTCGTCAATTTCAAATGTAAAATAATTACGATTGATGCAGTGTATTGATATAGTTTTAAAGAGAAATAAATTTTCGTGCTTAACTTTGTAAGCTAGTCACCTATTTAATGATACCTCGATGTACTGACACAGAATAATAAAGTTAGATGGGTAATTAATAAATATATGTAGTGTTTTATTTTCTTGACCTTCTTTAGAGAGAGAGAGAGAGGAGAGATTACTAAATGTTTGTTATATAAAATTAGAAGTAACCTGTTTTGTTATTTGTTTTTCTTATAAAAGGCCGTTGTGGCGTAGCGGCCCAAGGGTGTGACTGTAACGCGACGGTTGTGGGTTCGATCCCCTCTGGTGGTCCTCTGGTGTCGAGGCAAAGCGCGGCGTTGAGTTCTGCCACTCAACACGCAAAGCCTCTAGAATTCGGCAGATAGTGGAAAACGGAGTGTCTTAACACTTAGGTTCCCTCGAACATAGTAACAAATGTAATAATAAAAAAAATGTTTTTCTTTATAATAATATTTATGGCAAGGCTAAGTAAACATTTATTTACTTTCTTTATAAAGGACTAGTAAACCTTAACCGAAACTTTAACTATAAATAAAAAAAGTATATAATATAAAATATTGACAGAAAAATCTCTTTACTTTGCAAAATAAAGTAAACAATGATATGTAAATCGTCACAAAAGTTCCCTTAGAACAATTGGCGAACATTATTTCTATGAACGATCAAAAGCAGAACATTTTATTTGAAGCTAAATTGTATTACAATTTATTTACACAAATAAATACTATTTATTGTTCTTCCTTGTTTGCCATCAAATTAAATATGTCGTTTTCTTAAGGGATAAGTATATTAAAAAAATACTATTTTTTTAGTTTTTATTTTCTATATTATAAATCATTATTTAAATTGAATTTGAATCAATAATTAATCTATGAATCTTTTCTTTTGTAGTCCACACTCACCAGCGTAGACATAGTGTTAAAACACTCCGTTCCTGAATTTCTGCCAAATTCTGGAGGCATTTCGTATTGAGTGATGGAACTTAATTTATTACTTGCAGTGGAAATTGAATATATTAATTAACCAAAGAAAAATAATTATTATTTAATTTACCTAACATTAATGAATGATTAACCGTAATGGAGATTCTCTTAGCTTTTCTTGCAATATGCTGTAGAACAGAATAAATAAAACAACAATTTAAATTTACTTTTTAACAAATGCCTTTATTTATAACATTACAATGAATAATTGAAGTACAGTTGATATTATCTACTTTCTATAAGTGTTATACAATATTACCTAACGAATTGACTAGAAAAGTTAAAAAAAAATTTTTATATATGACATTAATACAGTAGACTAGTTGTAGTATTGAAATGTGAAAATTAATATGAAATACAGCTTATTTGAAGACCATAGTGCGTTAAGTGTGATATATTGTTTTTATTAGCTGACGTAGCGCTCATCTCCGGGCGTAGGCCAACCAAGCGGGTATGTCGGGTTTCTGCAAAAATAATAAATAATATATTTTGATTCAAGTGAGAATAGGGGACAGAAAGTATCTTAATATCAGGTTCCAAGGTTCCCTCTGCCTACCCTGATTTAGCGTGAAACTATAAAAAATACTTTATGCAGTCGTGGCGCAGTAGTTGCACTACTAAGTCTTATTATAAACACTATGGTTGCGAGTTCGATCGCTTTTGTAACGACCGATTTTATTTAAGTTCTTTCTTTTTGTCTGTTCTAGTCACGCAAAAGGAGGAACGGAGTGCCTTAACACTAGATTCCACCCTGCTGTATGCGGGATACAGCGTGAAGCTGATTTTATAAATATTTATTTCTAATATAGATGCATATTTTTATCTAAATTATTAAAGTGTATTACTTAAATTTATGAGTAAATTATCAAAGCAACTTGATTCTATTACAGAGTCGGGGGCGAGAAGCATTATCCAATTTATTAATATACAAGATAATGATATTACAGCTTGTAACGGTTTGCTGTGAATGAATATTGTATGAAGATTATTTCAATGTTATTAGACCTAAATTATACTATTTTATCGCGGCGCAGGTGGTGTGGGTTCGATTCCCACTCGAGGGTGAAATATTGAATATTTTCATTTCTTAGTAGCACAAGGTAACAGTATTAAAATGCGGAACTTAACGCCTCTTATCGAACCAGGAAAATGGAAATATATATTTTTTATATTTATAATCCTTCCAACAAATAGGGATCACACCCACAATTATCTTATATACAAATCCTACACAGTCCAAGTTACAATAACATGGTCATGTCATCATTAGTAGCAGGATAGACATAGAGAAACTAGTGCTAACACATTCACGCCGTCAGCTTCACGCTGTATCCCGCACACAGCAGGGTAGGCAGAGAGAACCGAGTGTTAAGTGACTCGGAGTGTACTCCGTTCCCCACTTTCTGCCGAATTCTGAAGGCATTACGTGTTGAGTGGCAGAACTCAACGCCGCGCCTCGACGCCAGAGCGAAGAAATGGAAATATAAACGTAAATAAATATTTCACTTCCTCGAGAGTTAACATATTCCATACCCCATATTCCGCACAATTTCCAATACATTACGATTCGAGTGGCGGAACTTAACGCCGCGTGTTATCAACTTGCAATAACAGCATATAAATACAGGTATTACCTAGTTATATTGCTTGTGAGTATCACAGTCATAAATACAAGTAAATCCCATCCAGCGCTGGCAGACGTAATATGGAACGGTGTTCGAATTTCATATTGTGGTTGGATATTTTAAAATGCCATTTCTAAGGCACGTTTAAATGAATATTGTAGATATAAAGGTTTTATGAAAGCGGCTTTGATAATAGTATACTATTAAGTTATTTTAATAAAAAAAAATCAACTTCACGCGGTATCCCGCACACAGCAGGATAGGCAGAGGGAACATAGTGTTAAGACACTCCGTTCCCCGAGTTAGTTATTTTAATGTTAATAATAAATTGTATATATTGAATTTGTTATCATACTAATATTATAAATGTAAGTTTGTTTGTTAGTGGTATGAGAATGTCCTGAATGTGTCCATGTGACATATATTATAAAAAATCTATTCTAATTTAGTTTAAGCCAGTGGAAACTAAAATCAATTTACAAATTTATACTGATTAATTAACCCTCAGAGCAAAGGGATCGTCCAAATATTCTTATTCAAAATATCGGCTAGTAGTGACCGTATCCTCTCGAAATGGTGATATAGTAAGTTAATTAAACCAACCAATAAAAGGCGAGTGAAGGTTAATTTTAACTTTATTTTCGTAAAGACATTTCTCTACGTGCACAGAATATCTAAAAAAAAATGATTTTTCTAGAAATATTATGGCAAAAAAATATGAGAAATTAGCGTTCCGTAGATATTGTTTACTATGGTACTATTTGTCGATTAAAAGAACGGAAAAGAAAATCACTTTATTTTTGTTCCGCCACTCAACACGTAATATCTCCGGAATTCCGAAAGTCGGTAACGAAAATGCGAACAGAGCTTCTCGACACTAGGTTCCCAGGTTCCTTTTACCTAGGCTGCTGTGTATGAAAAAAAAATTGTAAAAACTATAACCTAATGCGACATTAGCCTTAAAAACCTCGACTATTGGCAGTACGTAACTCAATTAAAATACAAGATCACCGAGAATATGTTTCGTTTTCATAGGACTGTATAAACATGGCGCGATAATTAAAACGTATACAAAAGTTGGTTGCCCATTTAGTGAGCTTTCTTAAAATAAAACAGGTTTTAAATAAATATAATATGTTAAATTTAATTTAATTTACGAGATGGTATTAAGATTTCATTGATTACAATAATGACAATGACAAAAAATGATATAAATTAGATAATTCATTAAAGTATAGGTAAGTAATAATTGACTCTATCTACCTATCAAAGGTAGCGGGATATGGAAATTTAAAAAAAAATTAAACTATAACTATAAACTTTAATTATTTAAGAAAAAAAAAACTTTTTGGTGCTAAAATCGTGTTGCTATAAACGATTTCGGTAATTACATTTATTTATAATGTAAAAGCGACCTTTCCTTGGCATTATATAAAAATATTTTTGAACATCTCGTCAGTTTTATAGCGGAGTGTACTTTAGGAAATGAGAATTCCCCTCATCTGGAAAAAATTATATCTAATTTTCAATATCGTATACAAATATTAGCATTTTTTTTATGAATAGGTTTATTTTCTTTTTTGTAACGTAATTTTGGATTGTTACAACAAAAAAATAATACGAAGAAAAAATTCACTGGGGTGAATAAAGAACATGTCATAAATTTGAAAGAAAAAATGCATATTATTATTTTCAAAGAAACTAAGAAAATATATTTAATATGTTACATAGGAAACCATATTTGGTTCTACATTCACATTCTTCATTCATTAAAACGTCAATAACATTGTCGTGGTGTACCTAGCTGTGAGTTCGATTCCCATTGGATGAAATGGTTAAATTTCGCTATATTACAGTGAATAAATGATTGGGCGGAGAGTGAAGAGTGGACACTATTATATTCTCTCTAGTTTATTTTTAAAATTTTAGTTTTTTTCTGATTTCATACTAACCTCAAGATCCTTGGCCCAGTTCGAGAAAGCCTCAGAGCGCTTTCCAAATCTGTGAACAATAAATAAAGGAATCTAAATGTTTTTTGTTATATATATACAACGCCGATTATGTTTTCGTAGCATAGACTTAGAAAGTAATAGACTCATCATTTCATATAAAGTTACATGAGTATAATGAAATGATGAATCTGTTACTCACACAGTAAAACAGTACTTTCTATCCTTCCTCTTATACCTGCACAATTCCCCTCGGTAGAGATACATGTTTTTTGGTAAGTAAAAATATATATTCATTAACTATATTAAAAGCATACAAAAATGAAATTAAACTATACAAACATTACGCACGAAAAATTTCTATTTTTGTCTGCTTACTTAAGAATTGGAGAAATAGAACATGTAAATCGAATTCAAATTAATTTAACGACTTTTACAATATGCACACGTAATAGGATTACTTGCAGGTAATTACTTAACTTTCATTAGTGAGCCTAACCTAATGAACCATAGTTTTTTTCATACAACGTTTTTCGTCTTTATTTTACGTACAATGTTTTTTTCAGCATCACACAGACAGTGGGATAGACAGAGGTAATTTAGTGTTGAGACACTCCGTTCCCCATTTCCTGCTAAGCGCTGGAGACATTGATTGTTGAGTGAAAATTAACGCAATGAAAATAATAAATATTTCATTTCTTCGAGTGGGGAACGAACCCACCACCAGTCGTGTTTATAGTCACACGCTTGTGCCCCTGCGCTACAACCCGCCTCAATAACATACAGTGTAAACACCACCGTGAGCAACTACGTCTTAGATTTTTTTATCTGATTTAATAAGGCATTAGAATCCGCTGTCTAACGTATAATTTATGGATAGTGGAGAAGTGAGTGCCAAGCTGCTCCTCTTTCATGAAGAAAGACTCAAAAGTCTTCAAAATTATCAGGAAGTATTATTTACTTCTTTCCAGCTATTATATACTCACTCTTGAAATTAAAAAAATACAAATGTATAAAATTTCATGGTAGCCTACTATCGTCGCTCTTCGTTCCATTTAACTGAAACCTGACTTCAGACCTAAAGCCTCATTTAGACGAAAAATACAAAACAGAATTATTTTTAGAAACAAAGAAGAAAAAACATCGATCATGCCCTACATATCAAATTTCAAGAATAGGGAGGGGATTCAAACATCGATATCGTACCTTGGTCGCGTGTGGTAGGAGTAAAGGCGGTCTAGTTTCTGCAATTGTAGGAGCCTCACAGCACGATCTAACAAGTCTGGGTCGACACGCTCCCCTTCCGCAACGTCACGGCGGTCAATCCTGCCAATATTTCGATATCGATATGACATGTATTCGCAACACTAGCGACCAAGATACGATTGTTTATGATTGAAATGTTGCATAATTGATATTTGAAAGTGAATACGTCTTTAGGTCGATATCGGTCGAGATCAAATTTGTCGATATTTTAAAAGTTAAGTTCTTTATTACTGTCGGTAAATTAATCTTATCGCAAGCTCTATCTCTCTAATCAATCTCTTATGTTAATTTCGAAAGATATTTAAAGTTAAAATGTAATTGTTTTAAAGGTGTAAACAAGTATTTCGTTTTAACTAGTATATACTATTACAAAACTAAAATTGTCTCATATTGCTTAAATATATAATATACTCAAACGCGACTTCGCCAGCTTAAAAATATTTATTTTATATTATATCATATTTTATATTATAGTCAAAGGATTTAAATTAAAAGTATCCTATGTCGTTTCTAATACCTCTTCGAATATGTGTACAAAGTTTTGAGTAGTTTTGGCGTGAAAAATGTGAATGTATCACAATTATAATATTGTTATGATAATATAAGACGAAGAAACAAAAGGATATGTTAACATTATTACACTAATAAAAGACTTTACCGTCGAAAATATAAAAAAAACCATATAAAGTAAAATTTCGTCACGACCACTTACGCTGATTTGCAATAAAGTGCAAGCTTATAATCTAATCAGAAAATTACTGAAACGAGTGCGCTTATATACGAGATATCGATATCGGTAATTAGTATAACACTTCACTAACTCATTACTGGGAGCGGGGAAGCGTTCACTATGAGTAGGTATAGATTTCTATAAACTATAAGTAATAATTTATATCGCTTTTATAATGTATTGTGTGAAATTAATATTTTATTTAAGTTTAATAGTTTAAAATAATTAAATATTGTAACTTTTATAACTTTTAATCTTGTTACTGTATTTTTTTTTGTAGTTGGAACTTGAAGTTATTTGATATTGTTTTGTGAGAAATCCATATTTATTTATTTAAAAATATATCGACATATTTCACATGACATTAGTTTAAGGTATTAGGGAATGGTAATAATCAAAAATATATATTTGAAAAGAAAAAAAGTAAAAACTTTGAAGCAATTAAAAAAGCTTCTTTCTTTAGCTTCACTAGATATCACGCATATAGCAGAGTATATAGAGAGAACCTGGAAACGTAATTTTAAGGCATTCCGTTCCTATTGTTGGAATTTTCCGCCAACTTCTGAAGGCGTTACCGTGTTAAGTGATAGAACTTAACACCGCCCTTTGCCTCAAAAATGCTTACTAACTAAGAGCGAAAAAAACTGAAATATTGAAGAAATATAAAATATTGAAAACATTCATATGATCTATATATTAAATAATTTATTGAGAGATAATAGAACCCATAACCGCTTAAAGTTCCATGCTTGTACCCCTGCGCCACTGAACTCTAAGTAGAACTTCTTTTCCAGAAAATATTATATTTAATGAATTTTGCGTAAATGTTAATTAATTTTGACTCTCTCAACTCCCTTTTGTTACGATTCCGTACCACCATATACCATTTCATCAGTATTCATCACGCATCTTCAACTTTTATAAAGGAACTTTACAGTTATAGTAGCTCTCGTACTAAGTTTCAAAAGCTTTTGTACAAAATAGAAACGGAAGCTTTATAAAGCGCAGTGAATCTTTTATTTCCTTGGCATTGTTTAATATAACAGTAATTATAAGTTCGAATTTCTTGCCATCCTCGTAAACGTTGTTATGACCATAGAATAGAAATAAAAAAATGAGTGCGTCACGTTTTAACGTCACTATTATTTCATTTTATTAAAACTTAGTAATAAAAGCTTTTATAATATATATTTTTATATATGAACCTAAATATTACAGGCATGATGTGATAGAGTCTATAGAAATAAGAATAATTGCTATTTATCAATTCCCACAAAACACCCATATATCTAAGAAACTCATATGAACAAATAAAGTAAATAACTATTTTGTACTTTGATTGAATCTTTTAACCGCATATCCCAAACTTAATCCTTTGACACCAACTTTTATGGGTCGAGGGAACTTGTCAAATACTTGTCGCTTCTATTGGATAAGTTATGATAATTGGGAACTGTGTGGAAATGCGTAACAATGTATAGGTGGATAATATACGTACAATATAAGTGGATATATATAATTGTGTATATTATATGGAAATTTATATATTTATTTTATCTGTAAAAATATCGTTTTTTTTCAGCTTTACGCTATATCCCATATAGAAGAGTGGGCATATACTACTGTTGAGGGATTCCGTTCCCCACTTTTCCTCGAATTTTCGAAATGTTACATGTCAAGTGCTGGATCTAACGCCGCTCTTTTACCTTGGTGCCAGAGCAAAGTTATTTAAGTAGTAATAAATAATTATTTATTTTTCCGAGAAGGAATCGAACCCACAAACGTCGCAGTAAAATAACACGCTTGTGCTCCAGCACCACGATGGCCTCTTATTTAATTTAACTCTATTATTATTAAGAAAACCAAGCCGTCACCGTCAAAATGCAGGAAAATTGCATTAGAATGCAATGAACAAAAAAATTTGCTATTTTTTTCTCAATTTAACGTAAATTTCTTGAGTAAAACGTTTTCTTTTTTTATTCTTTTTATTAATATAAAAAATTCTATCATTATTTGAAAGGATAGAGGAAAAAACTAATCCCATCCCTGCAACAAAGCACACTATTTTGTAGTACAAATAAGATTTCTCGCCTCCAAGGTATTGGAATTTAAGTTTTAAGGGAAAAAGTTTTATTATATTGTGTTTGTGAGATAGAAAGAAAAGTGTGAACAAAATACGTGATCTTTAGTTAGTGTAGAGTTCATTATTTGACAGTATTTTCAATAAAACTAGCGGCAATGAATGCAAATCTAAAGAAATTTTTGCTTTTCTTAAGAAAAAGCGAAAAATAAGTTAATAAAATGATTAAACATAAATTAATTTTTAACAAAAACAAAAACCGACTTCTAACAACGAACTAAAAAGTGAAAAATAATTTTACAAAGATTTTATAATTTTGAAGTCGGTGCCAAGTAAAACAAACAGGCTTAGTAATTAGATATTGTAGTAAAGGTGTTGTAGCATTAGTTTGACACCGACTTCAAAATTATAAAATCTTTATATAATTATTTTTCACTTTTTAGTTCGTTGTTAGAAGTCGGTTTTTGTTTTTGTTAAAAATTAATTTATTTTACGATTTTTAGTGATGGGTAGATCTTAAAATGATGCTTCTTGAACGAGTGGTGATGGTGGTGGTAGTGGTTGTCAACGAGTGGTTGTGATTGTTCTATGTAAAACTTCATTTAATTAGCTATTATTTTTGTGCAAAGTTACATTTTGGTATATTGACAAGAACAAACATAAAAAGTATTCGGGTGAATTCGGAATCTCCCTTTTTTGAAGTTGGTTGAAAATGAGAACATCCTCTTTTTTGAGATTGGTTGAAAAGAAATGCAACGATCAGGAATCTCACTTCTGACATCAATTTAAAAAGTTTTTGCTTGTAACTATTACAGTATAATTAATTTTTGACCAAAAAAAACAAACTTTCTCAATTTTCTCCGGATTCCATAATCGAAACCTAACCAAACTTTCACCAAATTATCCTTGAAGTGTATCCTTTCAAATAAAAAAAGAATCATCAAAATCGGTTGGCGCGACATTGAGTTATTCGGCTATTAGTCGCGCACATGCATAATGCAAATTTAAGACTTATGTGATTTTCTCATGGATACCATTGTCAGACATGGACCAAAAAAAAATGGGACCATTCGGGAAGCTTCACCTTTCAAATAAAAAAAAAATTTCAAAATCGGTTCACCCAGTCAAAAGTTATGAGGTAACAAACATAAAAAAAATAAAAAATTAAAAAAATAAAAAAAATAATAAAAAAAAAAAAAATACAGTCGAATTGATAACCTCCTTTTCTTACAGAAGTCGGTTAAAAATAAAGTTAAAATTCATATTCATATGATAAAGCGCGAAGTTAAGTTCCAACAAGAGCACACGCGAATTAAGCCATAAATTTTACATTTTTCTTTTCCGGGACGACTTTATTTTTGCTCAAGAGATCATTAATATCAATTAAGATGTTAGGACAGCGATTAAAATTTATAATTTTTCAGAAATTTTTTTATATGTGTCTTTAAAATTTGCCCTTGGTTTTCCAAAATGAATAAATGTAAACTTTCTTTTTTTTTCTTTATTATTCGAATATTTATACGTTATCTTAAAAAATATATTAATATACCTATCCTTATTTTATTCCTATGCAAAAGATTTAAATTCTTTTAGAATAAAAAAAACACAAAACTAATTCCACCAAGGATCAAAGTCGCGAAGTTATTTTTTAACTAAAATGGTTTATAACGTCGCCTTCTAACCGGATATGACCATCTTTATACAATGCTTTGAAACTCATATTATATTATTTCTTATTTTACCGCTACTTTTTTTAAGTTCTTTTATGTTTCGCTTTAAAAATTAATATTTACTATGAGACGCTAATGTTTTTCATACGGAAATTAGCTTTTATGATATATGGTGGAGTACTTATTAAGCTTTTCCTTTTATATGAAGAAACACAATACTGTCAACTTACTTCAGTACACACCTGACAGTATTTAACGATTTAGGAATGTTATTATATATTTAAATATGAAGTTAATATGAATATGAATATCTTTCTGTTACTAAAATTATAAAACTGAAAAGTTTCTTTGGTTGAACGCGCTAATGACAGGAACTGTTTTAAGTTCAATTTTTTTTTGCGCGAAAATGACGATACAGTAGACTAAGGTTTATTTCAGTGTTTTGAAAATGTTTGGAGATGCATTCATAAGCTATCAAACATAGAATCCTCGAGTGTGACCCAAAACCCCAAAACCCCTGACCCAAGACCCGGGAAAACTCCCGTTCCCGTGAAAATTTGGAACTTATTTACTTATTATACTCATTAATTTATACTGATATCACTTGCAAAAGCAATAAGTATGTATCGATATCATCACCCAATATTAGACTACCTTAGAAAACATTCTGTCTTAAAGTCGTAATATTAAAATTACTTAGAATTTATTTCTCAAAAACAATGAACATCAAAGAGAACTTGAACAATTATTTGTCCTTCAAATTGTATAAAATATTATAATATTATAGACTTAATAACAAAAAGCTTTAGAATAGAAATCCTTTTATTTAGTCCGTCAACTAACAATTCTTTATGAAATGCCCTAAATATACGTTTTTTTTATTATTTTGGTCCTTGTAAATAATTAATTACGTAAAGGAATAAACAGTAGGAACAAAATTGGACTTTGTAAAAGCCAGAGTAAGTGGAAGCGTCTGATGTGTAAATAAAAGAAAAATAAAAATATAATAAGCCAGAGTCAAGTAAATACGCATCTCCTAAATAATTCAGCTCTACCCCCTAATTACTTTCCTCTTATATACTGCTTAAGTACACTTTAAGTAAAGATTACAAAGTTGGCTTTCTTATTTAACGCTATGGTGGGATTGGAAGTTTTTTTCAACTTTTTTGTTACGTTTCTAATTATTTCCTTAATGTTTTTAATTTTTTTTTTATATATAGAAGGAATTAAATTCTCAATTTTTAATTTTACTAAATTTACTTTGCATTTTTGTTTCAAAGTTCATACAATATGTACATACTATTTGCTTACGATATCATTATCTATTATATTTTTTTAGCTTCTAGCAGCGTAAGCTGAGTGAACCTGGGATCCTAGTGGAAATATTTCGTAATGAGTGGCAGAACTCAACGCCGCGCTTTACTTCATTACTAAAATGGGGAAAACGAAAGTATGAAATATTTCATTTCGTCGAGTGGGAATCGAACCAATAACCTGTCTAACGCTAATAAATAAGATTATATATTTTTTTTAAATTACTTCCAAGTAAAAATGCTTCATACGAGTATTGTCGAGTTCTTTGAACTCCTTGAAACCTTGACAAGAATACTCGACGGTTGGCTGCAGTCCAAATATGATTATCATCTCGCCTAGATAAAAATCTACAATAGTAAAATTTAAAGTAATACTTGTAAGGAAGCTATCGATAAGTAGGCACGCTTTAATTCGCTTAATCGAGCTTTTCCCCTTTGAATATATTTTTTTATTTCTCCCTATTTATTAATAAATATAATTAAATTCTGGAAATAAAATTTATTTCATGTTTTTTTTATTATTTGTTTTTGTCAAGTTTCAAATAATATTTTCTTTGTTAGCCAAAGCACCTAATAGTGCAAATCTAACTCTCAAATGCTTTAATTTTTTTCTATTTAACCTAATAAATTATATTTTTTCTTACAATATACATAAACAATAGTAGTATAATTGTCCTAAGTAAGTTTTATTTGCAGGAAAAAAATAATAATTTAAAAAGTCCAAAATTCAATGGAACTTGGGGAACTGTCTTAATGAGAACGGAGTGTATCAACACTAGGTTCCCAGATTTTTTGCCTTTGCCTACCCTGCTACATACGGAATACGGCGCGACAACAAAAAAAAACTAAAATCCGACTTACCATCTCTAATGGATACTTAGTTCTTCTATATCTAATATTTGTCAATCACAAATTCTAAACCGGATATATAACAAAAGCATATCTAAACGTACCTAGGTCTGGCAGCTTGAGTATAAAGGCGGTCCAGCTCTTGCAGCATGCGTAGAGCATCAGCCATGTCG
Source organism: Heliconius cydno galanthus (assembly GCA_036379175.1). NCBI lineage: Eukaryota > Metazoa > Arthropoda > Insecta > Lepidoptera > Nymphalidae > Heliconius > Heliconius cydno. Next base: position 98,438 of record JAKRZM010001231.1, read on the forward strand.
TGGGGTCCCTCCTCACGGGCCTCGGCCAGGCAGATGGCGGCCACTACAACGGCTAGAGCGATCAGGATCCTCTTGCTGAACATGGTGTCTGGTGGGAAGAATTAAGGATTTGTTTATATATTTTTTTTTATTTACGCTGTATCCTGCACATAGCAAGGTAGGCAACGGGAACCTGGGAATCTAGTGATCTGAGATAAGTCATTCCCATTAAGAAACTTCCGTTTCCCATTTTCCGCCGAATTCTGGAGACATTACCTGTTGAGCGGCGTAAGACTAAACTAGACTAGTTTAGACTTATAATATTGTTAAAGAGTGATATTGTTTGTATAGAAAAAAAATGCTCACCGAAAACTCACTTAACCAACCAAACAACAAATAAATATTCACAAACAGAAACAATTCCAACAAATTAAAATCTTAGTAGCAACTAACTAAATATTCAAATTGTTCAAAGATTGTACGAGTATTGGATGAGAATTGTAATTACCCAAAAAAGTAAATTTTTGTTTTCATTAAAATTTTAATAAAATATTATTTTCATTTAAACTTAACACACTCCTTTCGCCACTTCCCAACGAATCCTGGAAGCATTGCGTGCCAGAGAAATATTTCATGTCCTCGAGTGAGGATCGAACCCACAATCAGTCACGTTTACAGTCACACTTCGTGCCTCTGCGCCATGACTGGCCTCTAATAATAAGATAATAGTTTCATTTAAATTCTAATAAGATATTAGGGAGTGGGCAGCGGACAGTAGGCTGTAGGCAGTGGGGGTCAGGGTTCGTGATTTTCATCAATGAATTTTCCGGCGAAACGAGCAAAGGCCGCGGCCGGGGAATTATCTTGACATATTCGCTCTCATATTATTATGGCGTCAAAGGAATAATGTAGACTTATGTTATTATGAACTTGTATGTTACTATAATTTGGTATATTTCTGGGCTTATTAAAATACAGACGTCCTCGTGATGTATTTGCTGGGTTTTCTGATATAGAAATTTTTATGGTTATATATTTATTTATGACGACGAAGGGACAGAAACGGAAGTGTCTTAATGGGAACGGAGTATCTCAACACTAGGTTCTCAAGTTTTCGTGTAGGCTAGGCTTCTAGTGCAGATATAGTGTGAAGCTTAAAAAAAGAAGTCTAAATAATCAAATTCCAGTATAAAATTTCGTCACGTTTAATGGACAGTAAAGGGCTTTGAAAGGCACCGAATGTTTAAGAAGTAGAATTAAAAATTACTGTTAAATTAATTGCAAGCCTGAAATGGTTTAGAAAACCTATTAATCAATTATAGATGATGATGGTATGTGGTATGTATTTATTTATTCTTTTTAATCCAAATAAACATTGATAAATATGTAAGTGATTTTTCTGTACCTCGAAGGATAGTTCAAGGAACGGGTTGGATTAGGAATGCTATGCAATTTTTATAGCTATTTCAACATTAAGGGTACGAGAAGTCCAGAGGGATTTTCTGGCTTTCGAGTTTTTTGACTTGATCTATGTATACGTATTTCAAAAGGAACTGGTAGCCTTGTAACTATTTGGTGAATTCAACATTAATATAACAGTCCTTTTTAAACTTATTTTACTTATTATCTCTATTGAAAAATACCTATATAAAATGGTTAGAAGCAAATCAAAAGTAAGTAGTAAGTAAGCAAGCAAAGGGAACCTGGGAACCTGGTGTAGAGAGAATCCGTTCCCAATTTTTGTTGCGTTGTGTTGTTGCGGAACTTCGCTCTTTCCCTCCTTACTAGAGCGAGGAAATGAAAATATTAAATATGTCACTACCCACATTGAGAATCGAAGCACAACCCTCGTGTTTTAAGTCGCACGCTCGTGCCACTGCGCCACTACGGATCCATCATCATTGTTTTACGATTATACATTAAATATTAAAAAAAAATTTAAAACTATTGTTTCGAAACAAACTTTACTTCAGCTACAACGTACAGGTAAGTTAATCTTATTTTAATTAATCTATCACATGGCGGAGTTAAGGCTTACTTTATTTGAGTTCGGATTATTTCAAAATGGAGTTGATAACTTTTTTCATATTAATAAAAGTTAAAACCCAGTTCCAAGTACTTAAACATAGATTACAAATGCTAATATGATAAAACCACATATTGTTTTATAATATTTAAAGTTAGTAACGCGGTTTAAAAAGTATTCTTTATTTCATCTTTACCCATTTTCCCCTGAAATAAAAATATTAATATTTAATTCTTTGAATGGGGTTCGAATTCACAACCGTAATCACGCACTTGTCGCTCTGCACCATGGCATCTGTTAATTAGTTAAAAAATATATAGATTTTTAAAATACAGAAAATTCTCTTTGGTTTCAATACGGTGTCATTCAGTGCAGATACGTGTTTTCTGCTTTTAATTGTCTCAAGTCGTGTATTGCGTACAAATGGATACAAAATGATAATTAACGTCAACATTTTCTTTCCTTTTATATGTTAATTTTTATTATTTCATTTACTCGTTTACCTTTTTGTATGTTTAAGGGTTAAATATTTTTTTTACACGCTCAACAGGTATATAATTATTATATTCAATTTGTTTATAGATGATAAGATAATTAATTACTATAACAAAGCCACCATTTATTGAATTACAAACAATAATATATGCGTTAACGGTGATGTATGTGAGAACAAACCAACTGAGGAGGATGGTCTCATACGCTAATTATGACACAAAGCAATAATCCATTAAGAGATGTTACATATTAATAACATTTATATATGTATGTATATTGGACTTATTTTTCTGTAGGTACTAGCTGAATAAGTATCAAGTACGAGGTATTATGGGAACAGGTTCAAATACAGTGGGAATTTATATATACTACCAGTACATAAATAATATACACGTTGATTTTGGCAACTGTTGTTGCTTAATATTTTACATGTTTTAAAAATATTTAAAAAGTAAAATTTAATAATCAACAGAAGGTTCCCTTAGCCTACCCTATTTTATTGGGATACATTGTGAAGTTAAAAAATTCAACTATAGTAATTTAATAAAAAACAAATCTACCTACATGTTTGGCGCAGACACAAAAAAATAAACAAAAACACTCCCCTATATTTATTATATTTCAATGTAATATGAACAAAATTGAAAATTTTGTGACCCAACGAACGATTCGGCTATCAATTGGAATATTTTTGTCTTACTTATATGATAAAAACGTATAAAAATATAAAAATCGTCATATATTCTGACCCTCAGAGGTTTGGGTGAGGTGAGATCGCCGAGAGTACAATCCATTCAGTTTATATTTTCCATTTAGATTTTTTATTTCACATAATATTTTTTCAACGTGTTTTATTATATGTTTTGTTTTCTATTAAATCTTTTGATATGTTTTTACTTTTCTTTTATAGTTTTTCTATTATATTAAAAAGAAAATGGAAAATATTTTATACAAATTTGCCAATCATTTAAAATTATCTTTTAATTCGGAAATGAAGGTTAGCCCTACGCACTCGGAAAAGATCATTCATACATTACATTTCGATATTTTTATTTATGTATGTACATATATTTCAAGAAGAATTCAGACAAGAATTCGGTGGAAACTGGGGAACGGAAGTGTCTTAACAGTAGGTTCCTAGGTTCCTTCTTCCTTTTACAACAACCTGCCCTGCTTTTAAAACAAAAACAATCACATAGAATCAAACAATATAATAATAATTCAATAAACTATATTTAAATTAGAACAACACTTAGTGTAATCTAAATAACGTTTACGCCACCTAATTCTTGGAGCGCGAAAATTTCATTTCTAAATTAAATATTTTTCTTTTGTCTTTTATATTTTTCCTTTAATTGTTTTAATTTTATTTGATCTTTGTATAGTATTGTATTGTATTGTACTGTTCAACGTAATATAAGCTCGAATGTTAATTCATTCGGTTATTGTGTGCGATATTTACTTTTAATTTTTGACCGAAAACCGCTTCCATTTCATATTTGTCCCAACGTAAGTACGTACGAGTACTACAAATTTTGTTAAAATTGAGTATTTTTTTTTATTTTTCCTTAATTAAAGTACTAAATTCACATTTATTAATTAATATATAAGATTAAATGTTGTCCTATTGAATTTTTTTATTTAAATTTAATGAACGCTACAGGTTGGTTAAAAATAATTAAAAATAGTTTTTTATAAACTTATTTGATGCCATCACTCAGCACACAATGTCATAGAAATAGATTGGACAATAGACAAAAAAATATATATTGCCACAATTATTTTATTATCGAGCCATAAAAATGCGGAAAATGCAAAATTAAAAAAAGAAATTAACTTTTCACAAGTATACTTTACTAGTAATATATAACCTAATATAAAAAATCTTTTAACAAAAAAATATTATAATTCTAATATTATTCATAATGTATTACACTAATAAAGTTCAAGAGTTACGTTAGAAGTCAGATGAAAGGAAAATCTAAGGCGATTCGGTATAATATAATACGAACGCGATATGATCCCTGCGAAAGTAAAAGCTTATTAATTCACCATTCAACCTATTTATTGCACAAATCCTTATAGCTCATTGATACAACGAAATTAATTTTATTTTGTTATAGATATTTTGTATTTTAAATATGTAATATCTATAATAAAATAAAATTAAGATAAGGTAAATAACTTGCAACAAGCAAATAATAATTTCAACGTAGCTCGATGAGAACGTATGGCTTAGTTGGTCAGAGCGCTTGGACGGTTACAAAGAAGCGCTGGTTCAATTTTTTTTATGTTTTCTAAGAAGTCATTTACTTTTCTAAGGTTGGAATAACTTTCGAAATATAAAAATTTAAAATATTATCTTTTTCTATTAAATATATATTTTTTTTATTACTTATTTAGACATTAAAGCCTATCCTTCTATATGCAAAGTTAAAAAAAAATATTAAATGTCTTAAAATCTGGTGTCTGCTATTTAAAATCTTTTTACTTCAATACTAAAAAAACATTTAATTACCTATCGTTAAAGTTCCTTGGATCTCATTTATTCTGCACTCTATAATAAAAGATCTTAATTAAACTTCAAGCCCTTCTTTTAAATGGCTTCATATTCTATATCTATTTAGTAAAAAAATATTTATGAATCTTTAACATAACGTAACGTAAGTAAAAAAAAAGTAATGTAAACTCTGTTTTTCATTTTCTGTTGTCACATTTGATCTTTTCAGACCAGAGAATTCACTTAGTCATAATTGAACCCACAAAGGTGATAATTGAACACACAATGCCTCAATACTTCGATGGAAAGCAGTGAACGGAAGTGTCTTAAAGGGGAACGCGACTTAACACCAGGTTCCCTTTACCTACCCTCCTATGCAGGATACAGCGTAAGACTATAAAAAAAGAAAATAGAATCCACAATCATTGCATTAAAGTTGTATTAACATACTTCATTCCGCAAAGTGCAAATCGAACCTATAATCACTTTTACAGATATTTTTTTCCCCATTTCACCACGATAAATAATCCTGACTAATATACCGTTAATAATAAGGTAAAATAATATTATTTGGTTAGTTACCCTCATTGTAAATGAATGGGCGAGCTGAACCTCCAGAAGAGGAAAGCAAAAGAGGATTACCTCTTATATATTATTTAAATTTTATGTCCCTTCTAATGGAAACGGCTGTGTCGTATTAAAACTTAGTTTTTACTATTAAACTATCTATTGGGATGATGTTTTTGTTTAATTTGTAAGTTTTTGTTTTTGGATTTAGATTTATTTATTACTAGCGGCCCGCTCGCGGGTTCACCCGCGTGAACTATGTTATTATTAATTTCTGTCTCCATGACTACAACCTAGTGACGTCTATGCAAAATTTGAAACTCCTAGCATTTGTAGTAACGAAGTTTCATACAAACTTTCGACCCCAAAAACAACCCCTTAGAAATCGAATATTGCAAATTCCCGTCTTAGCGAGCACCTACGTCCTATAAGTAACTACTATGCAAAATTTGAGATTCCTAGCACATGTAGTTTCTGAGATTTCGTGATGAGTGAGTGACCTTTCGATTTTATATATATAGATTTATTAATGACTTTGTGTTTAATGTTGGTGAAAAATAAAAGTGGATTATTTGTTGGTATTAAATACAAGGAGTACAAGCGTAAACACGAAAAGTTGTGAGTTCGATTTGTAATCGAGAAATGGAAAGAAGATTAATATTTTCATTTTCTTCCTCTAGCGATGAACGAGGTGGGCGATGAGGTCTAACTCTCAACATACAACGTCTCCAGAATTTATCTAAAAGTGAGCAACGGAGTGTCTTAACACTAGTTTGCCTACCCTGCTATTTGTGGAATATATGGGTGGGCTAATAATCATTTGGTCGGTTTGATTAGACAGAGATGAGAATGACTTACAGAAAGAAGTACTGTGATTCTAATATTAATTTTATAAACATACACTACATATTTTAAATTGTAGTTTAAAAATATATATACTGCGCGCCATTTTAAGACACTATATTAGATTAGTAAAAACAAAAAGTAGGTAATTTTATCTATACGGTGTAAAAGTACTCGAAGAAAGGGAATATCCACTGATTAAACTCGTAAGATCCGATTTCTTATGACAGTACAGTGCTAGAAGACAATATACCTTTGTACTATATCTTAAAAAAAACATCTTTATATATTTATATTCTTATTATTATATTCATATTTATTGCTGTTGAAACCAAACAAACCTATATGTCTAAACTACATTATATATAAATATTATAAACTATATTATTATTAATTTACTAGCTCGCATTTCTTTATTTTTTTGATAATTTAAAAAAAAATTACCTATATTCTAAAGTAAAGTTACAGCAAAATCAATAAAACAGTTATTTGTAACAATTTTTTATTTAACAAAATAAAACAAAAATATTTACTATAATAAATCTATAATTTAATAATATATATTAAAATTAATCTCGACCCTAACCGTATTTACTCAAAGCAACATTTTAAAAACCATTCTTATTTATATCCCATTAGTATTCATAAGAAGATTACATTCATATAAGTTACTAAGATTTATATAAAACTTATTCTTTACTTTATTTCATTGTTTCCTCCTATAATGTTACTTTAATCTTTTAATCCTCTAGAAAAGAAAGATAAAAGGGTATAATACACTCTAATATCTAATGTATTTGCATCTTTTGATTCAATAATAGTGAAACCACCCTAGCTTATTTCATATCTTGCTTCTTTTTCAATATATTCTTCTATACTTTTCTTTGGTCTTTGAAGAATGTACTACAAAAATATGAGAGTATACACCCCTTTGGTTTTTTCTGTTTTTTTTTGCTTTATAACAAGGTAAACAATGAACCCTTTCTTATTTTAAGCTCAATTTGAAAACAGCATGTTAAAGGCGGAACTAAACGCTGTATCTTATTTTAGTAAAGCGGGGAAGTTACTATAATATAATAATCAATTTATATGAGGATCGAAGCCTAAACAATCGCATATAAAGACATACACTCCGACTGTGCCACTATGGCTTCTATAAATTAAAACTATTTTAAAATAATCAATTCTACTCTCTCTCTCTCTCTCTCTTTTCCTCATAGCAAGATAGGCACTTACCGCCCAATTTCAAAAATAATCTTAGTTAAAATAATATTTTCATTTCTTTGCTTTGGTAACGAAGGAAAGCGCGGTGTTGAGTTCCGCGGCTCAACAAGCAATGCCTCCAGAATTTGGCGGAGAAGAGGAACGGAAATGTCTTAATGGGAAAAGAGTGTCTTAACACTGTAGTAAATATCTCGATTTAAAAATACAAGATAATTTACTTTACCTTGATGGGAAAAAGTTTTATATAGCTTTGGTTATTGGTCACATTGAATAAGTAATCAAGAAACAAACTTTTAAATCAGCGGTATTGAAATTTTAATTTCTTAACTATAGATAATTTTAGTATATTTCTTTTCTTGCTTAGTGAAATAGAAGTTTAGAAAGTTTTAATCTCAATCTGGCCTAATTATTTTATAATATAAAAAAAATCTAATAACGACTTAAAGTAATTCTCATTTAATATTTGAATGTGAAATTCTAAATAGTATAACATTTAGAAGTATTACAATTAAATTATTTATTATATTTAAAGCCGAAGCCGTTGTGAGTTCGATTCGCACTTGGGACAACGACATGTTTTCCATTTCCTCGCTCTGGTAATAGAACAAAAAAAATCTCTAAAATTGAACGGAAAGTGAAGAAGGTAGTCTCTGCAGCCTCTGCCTGTCCTGCTATAAGCGGCAAGATTACAATGGCAGTTCACATTTCTCCAAGATTTATTTTAGAACGTTTATTTTTCATTTGCAATTAATATTTCTTAATAAATATTATCTTTTATCAAAGAAATTGCATATATTATAATTTATAAAATAAATTTAGACATAGTAGCACAGTGAAACAGCGTTTGTATCCAAACGCGAAGGGTGTAAGTTCGATCCCTATTACATCGAATGAATTGTTATCCTTTTCCTACAAATAAAGAGAGACGTTAAGTTTCGCCACTAACACCGTCTTGAATTCAAACGAAAAGTGGATTCAAAAAAGACAATTACACAAAAAAAGGGAAAATTAAATGTCCATAGGTTTTTTATACAATAAGTTAATAATATTTTCATGATTCCAAGCTTACTTACGAATTTTCAGACCGTAACACATATTACGCGCGATTTTCCTTTGGGACTGCGATCGGAAAAGTCATTTAAATATGACATTTACATTTATAAGAAAAATAACTTGGTCCAGACTTTGTTATTATATTTTATAAAAGTTTTAGTTATTTCAATAAAAACTAAATATTATATATCTATGATTATTTTTTGCGCTTTTTTATTTTAAATAATCTTTTATTATTATTTTTTTATTTAGAAATTATAGTATGCTATAAAAATAAAAATATAAATCCATTTTATGATTCTTCTTTCATTTTGATATTTAATATTAAGTTGGTAGTAAATAGCGAAAACTAAACTGGTTTTTTTTTAAATTAAATTACTTATAACTTTAATTTTAATTTTACTATTTTTTACGTATATATTTTAATTCGTATTAATTTTACCTAAAATGAAAATGAAATTACAACTTAAATTACCTACGATATTTCGTAAATTATATCATGAAAATATAACAAATAACAAATTACAAAAAAGTCATCTCCATTCGTACTAAGAAAAAAATAAAAGTAAAAAAGAAAAAAATATAAGTTAAAAAAAATAAAAAACCTTACCTTATTTAATCTTTCCGGTGATTTCGAAAGTTCTGAGCGACGAAGTGCAACAAGTTCCGTTGGAAGCGTGCTCGTCGCATTTATAGTCGCTTTCGGCTTGGGCGGGCGTAGGGCGGAGCTACGCACGCGGCCTAAACAGGTAGCTTATTATTATATATGTATAGAAAATAATAGTTTTAAAGTATTTATAGAAAGTTATATAAAGTATTTTATTAGTATTATTTGAATAAATATTAAATAAAATATAGATATGTAATTAATAGTTTGTGTATGTAATTAAAAAGTTTTATCTATCTATCTATCTATCTTTCTAAAAAAATATTATTAGATCCAAAAATTAGTTTTTTGAGAAAGTATTTGGAAGTATTTTTTTATCGTTTACATTTCAAAGCTGTACGAGTATATCGAATATTTAGGAATTGCACAATAACATTTAATTAAACGATGTTTTATGTAAAAATTACCATAATTTATTTCTTCTAAAGTCTGCCCAGTTTTTAGGGTTCTGTACCTTAAGAAAAGGTAAAAACGGAATCCTTATAGGCTCACTTTGATATCCATCTAGACAAGACTATTTATCTCGAGTTTTTTGGAAGTATCAAGCTGGAATTAAATTTGAAAAGCCAAATATTTTGGTATGTCGTCTCTTAAAGCATAGAAAGAATAAATCTTCTAGTAATCCTATTATTTAAGTGCGTACACATCAGGCTCTACACACTTTTTTGTTGTGTTGCACCACTCAACACAAAATACAATATCTTTTAACATCATCATCATCATCATCATCATCAAATGTTATTCCTCACTTAGAAATGACAAATATTTGTATAGGACACGTAAAATTTTTACGTAGCAAGATTTAAGCTCGTTATCATCCAAACACTCTGACCACCAAGCTACATGCTGCTACAGGCTATTCTATGTGTAGGTATGGTGGTCACCATTAAAACAATGACCAGTACTGATATAATTTCATTTCAATACCAAATGAAATAAACAGATTCTACTATGCTAAAATACGTATACACTGGTATATGGATATGTTCCGTTTCTCCTTCACTGTTTTTCCCCCACTGTGTTCGTGTCGTTAGTGTCAAGAATATTGCATTAACTAGCGGAAATTAACGCCGCGAAGTAAACGCCACGCTGAGAACAGCGAAGAAAACGAAATATATTAATATAATTCAAATATAATTCAAAAGAATAGATTGAACCCACAACTGTAATGTTTACAGTGAGGAATCACTACACCACGATTGCCTAAGTTAATCTTCTTATTATTTATTTCTATTTCGTATATTCACTCATAATTAATTTAAGATTTGCTTTAATTAATGTTTTTACGTAACCGCGTCTTATATGTTTTATAGCTGATATCATTATATGTTTTATCATATATATGTTTTATAGCTGATATCATTCAAGAGTGAAAAACTTACCTCATGTAGACATATAAAAAGCTAATACCTAAAGAAAATTATATGAAAACACGTTACAAACACAAACAATATTCATTTGGCTTAGAAATTATTTTGCTTGAAATGTGGCAAATTATATCGTAAATGCAGAGAGAACCTAGTGTAAATACACTTCGTTTCCCATAAAAATAAAAATTCATTACAAAAAATCTAAAAACGCAAATGTTAACTTGAAGGCTCTTAATATAAATAAAACAGATTTTAGACAATCTGTTAAACATGCATTTTTCTGTTGTGTAATATTATTTCTTTTTTTACCGTACAGCCTTTCGTGAATTCTCCATTCAACGTTACACTGGCGTAGTGATTTTGTGCTCAACTGGCACGCTCGGAACGATATATTAGAAAGAACAGAACAGAACAGATTTGAGACAAACCGTCTATCTTAATAGTACCTCAGATTCCTCAGAACAATGTATCACTTCTACCAAATATCCAATTAATAGTTACATACTTCGCCTTACCATTGACAAACCTCTCTTATTTGTATAGTAAAACGATATTAAACACAAATACATAGCTATGGCAGATTGCTTAACTTTAACCAGTAAAAGTTAATAATAGATTTGACAATATTATAAGGGGTTAACACATTTTTTAAAGAAAATGTCTTATTTTATTCGGTAGCCAAATGGTGGGAACGTAACCTTCATAATTTCGTCATGCCGACTGTCTGTCCGTCCGTATGTCGTAGTCATTGTATAAAAAATATAAAAAAATATATCTATTTCTCTCTAATTTTTTTTTAATAAATATATTTTTTAAAACATAATTAAGCTGAACTAGAAAGCTAAAATATATGGGAAAATAAATACAAAGTAATTTTAAAAGTGCAACATATATTATACACGGAATAAAGAATAATTTATCACTAAATTCGTTGTCATTCCACTGGATTCAAGGGAAGCGTGAGGGTGTGTCTAAATTAGATATGTTATTAAGAAATATTATACTGATGTCAAAAGTGTTGTTCGTGTTTTACAAACAAATATCTATATTATAAATGCAATATACGGTTTACACAATATCTATAAAAAAAACAAAAACTAATAAAAAAAAGAAGAGAGAAAGAGAAGTGAGAATAAAGAAAAGGTAAAGCTTAATTAACTAGAACGCTCACGAGATAGTTGCAGGTTTAAATCCTTTTGGGCCTAAAATATTTTATGGAGAATCAATTGTAAGATATCAAATAGAATAAAATTTAGTTGTTTTTTTTGGAAATTACCTTTGACCTTCTTGCTCTTTGCATGGGAAAACCTAGACAAATAATAATAACATAGAAAACACTGTGTTCTCCGCTGTTTATTTATATAAAAATATTAATAAACTTAATAAAAATAAAATACTCCCAAATAAAATTGAAACACAAGTAATGTAAGGTAAAATAAGTATAACTTAGAAAACAGCTTAACATCTACACCTACACGAACAAACACAAGGAATAATGTATCAACTTTAAAGTTAAACTTAACGGTGTATGCACTCGTTAGTTGCCTTCATTATAAAACTTCGCACGCTCATACATTTCAAGATTCAAAAGCTATTTTCGCGAACTTTTCTTCTTATTTCTATTATTTTGTAATATGAATGGCTATTCTCGTAATGGCATTGCTATTATACGTGTTTAACCTTATTTGGAAAGTATTACGACGTCTGGGTGTAAGTAGTGGGTTTGATTCCTATACGATTCGATATTCTTAAAAAAAATCATTTCCTTACGGTGGTAGAGTTGAGTTTTTTTACTTTTTGTAATAACATTGCCTATCAACAGATTTTAATAGTTCTCTGTTACCGCACAGATATTTTATTAACAACTAGCGGACGCGCGCAGCTTCGCTTGCGTATTTAGGGGTGGATTCTAATAAACCACGATGTGTTCAATGGAATATTTTTAAGAGTCTAAATTTCAAATTTTATAAATACAGGTGGCGATTTAAAGATTTTTCCATACAAACTTTCAACCCCTTATTTGCACCCTTAGGGAGAGAATTCTAGAAAACGATGAAACACGTATTCAATTAAATACTTTTAAAAATCTAAACTTCAAATTTTATAAAAATCGGTGCCGATTTAAATTTTTTTCCATACAAACTTTCAACCCCTATTTCTCCCCTTTAGGGTTAAAAATTTTCAAAATCCTTTCTTAGTGGATGTCCAGATTATGAAAGTAAACATCTGTATAAATTCCACGTTTCTACGCACAGCGGTTACGGCTGTGCGTGCGTCTTACCTCAGTCAGTGAGGACAAGTCCTTTTATATATATAGAAGATAGTTGCATACATGTTACACTTTATACATACTTTCAAATAAATTTAAGGTATAATTCTCTAAGATATATGAATAAATATTTAAATATTTATACATACTTTTTCTTAACAGTTAAAATAAAAAGAAATTATATTTCAATTAATTTTTTTTACTTTGACCTAAAATACCCTTCGTTGAATTCTTTTAAGTCTAACCTAACAATTCACCTGGGGATCAAATAAGAACAAATTAAATGATTCTAGTTCTTTGTATAACAAAAGAATAGTTTTTATCTGAGAAACTTGAAAAAACAATACAATATCATATTTAATGACTAAACAATCCATAAATTTATTTAATTTTTTCATTAAATTTTGTTCATTACGCTCGTTTAATGCTATAAACTTTATAAACAGTTTTAGACACTGTTTTCTAAATACGTTGAATAAAGTGGTTTTTTTTTTGTTTTTTTTATGGAAAAGGCAAGGCAAACGAGCGTTGAGTAGAGAGTTAATATATATAACGGGGAAATGTTAATTATTCATTCCCCTTAGTAGGAATGGAACCCATAAACGATGCGTATACAGTCAGACTATATCGCTGCGGCACGATTGTCTCATGTATTTTATATACAAATATTAATATTTAATGCTGCATAACGTTATTTCCAATAACGCCGCCATAAATTTCAATATGAAGGTGTACTGTAATTGAACGTCCTGCGTTGTTCTTCTTCGTTTATTTAGGGATCCGTACATCAAAAGGAAAAACCGCCTTAACTGATCCAAGATTTTGTTTTACGTTTACAGCTATACTGACTAAAAAACTATACGTTCTCATCGAGCTACATCGAAATTCTTATAGACTTGTTACAACTTATTTATAGTTAGTCAAAGATTTATCATTTGGCAAGAAAGTAAATTTAAGTATTTTGTTAAATATTTTTAACATTTTTATAGTTCAACCCGCTACTTTCAAATTTTTATTCGTTTTCTTAATAAGTAATAAGTATACTTTAAAAATGTTAAAAATAAGAGAGAATGCTATTTATTAAATATTTTTAACTTTTTTAAAGTATACTTATTACTTATTAAGTTAAGTATTCCACACTAAGGAAACATAAAAAGAAAATACGTTTTCTAAAAAAGTATTTTCTTTTCCTAAATGTGGAAAAACACTAAACTTTTTTGTTATAAATAGATACTTAATTTCGCTGTCCTATAATGTTTAAATCAATTACTATTTTCTGAAATAATATTTAAAAAAAAAAAAAACTTCTCGTTTAGAATTAACACAAATAATTAAATATAACTAAAATATAGACTATGAAAGAATTCAAGATAAAATTTTCATATAGGTAAAAGTTCAAACGGAATAATTAAACTAAAATAGCTCCAATAAAATAAATAGGCGAAAGGTAATGTAATGAGAATGCAATCAGAATAAAATGTTTAATGTTAATCAGGTAAGAGGATCCGCTAATGTTCACATTGAGAATAAATATATTTTGTTTAAATTACTTGCAACGGAGTGTATAGTACTTGGGTGAAGTATTTTTGTAAGGAATCTTATTTTCTTATAATACGTTTTGTAATAAGAAATATATTTTGTTTTCATTTGAACTGGGGGGAAATTGCTGCCAATCAAGAAATCTGCCTCGAAAATCGGTTGAAAGTGGAGAACGGAGTGTCTCAACACTTGACTCCCTCTGCCTACTACTACTACTACTACTGTGGGAGACAGCGTGAAAATAAAAAAAATATAAATTTAAGAACTTTAAACTATAAACGTATTTAAACATGGCATGCATAGTCCAAAATTTCTAAAAGAAAATATTATAAAAATAGCGAAGTATCCCCAAGAGCCCTTTCTGTCACTCCCATGATTGTCGTGTCCCTCTGTTGGAAATCTTAAATTGCTTTTCATTTCTTTGTTGTACCTATAACAAAAACACATACCTATATATGTTAACGTGGACAATTGAAAATGAAATTTCTTTTTACATTGAATTGAAATGCATGTTACAAAACTAAAATTGTCAACTCATGTGGTTCTTTGGTTAAAGTACTCTAGATAGTTGTAAATTCGATTCCCAGTGGTAGAAATATTTAAATATTAGATACTTTATTTAATAACGGTGTTGGTTTCGTCACTCAATGGACACTGGAATTACAGAATTACTTTTTTTAAGCATTAATGATATTGAATAAATTTATTGATATTCCACATAAATGCTAATATATCTACAAAAAAAGGTTAATCTTTCCATATACTTTTCTTTATGTTGACATTTAATAACCTCTTACATCCCAAATTCATTTAATATGAACAAAGTAAATGGACATAGTCAATATACCTTCTTTTAATCTAAATATAACATAATCCTCAAACGGAAACAAGGATTATATTGTATGACAAATACAAATATAATCCAATAATTTGAAATAACCACATAAAGCTCATATGACGTTGTTAGTCGTAGAACCGATAGTTACGCTTCAATACTTACCGCCTACATTTTATAATTAATCAACAAAATGTATACCTACATATATTATAACCCTCTCGGTGCAGTGGATTGTGTCGACGGTTTGGGGTTCGATTGATCTCTTGCTTTGGTAAAGGTAAAGCTCAAAACTTCATACCATAGGCGTGGGAGTCAAAATATATTTTCCAAGAGGGACGTGAGTTGACATCTTTGTATAAATAGCATTTGTGTTATTCAAGCTTAATTTTTTATTAGTAAGAATTCTTGAGAGTGGGCACCAGACTATTCTGAGCTGGACACTCGGCTCCCCCCATTCCTATGCCCATGTCCACCCTTCAACAACACAACTTTAACGCAAGGTTTCCTCTGCCTACATTGCTATATGCAGGATACGGCGTGAACCTAAAAATAAATAAAAATAATACATATTAAGTATACAGGTACTTTTCTCAGTTACCATTACTGCTATTCACGTTAATATTAGAAACGTATACGCTCTCATGTAAAAGATTTTAGCGAAGGTTAACTAGAGCGATTTACCTTAGTGTTTATTTTCTTAGAATGTATCTCCTAAGATATTTATAGTTCTTCGACGTGACGTACGTATGTATGTATATAGTTAGGAACGGGTTGTTTTATTTGTGAGGAACTTGTAATTATAGCTTTGAAATGTCTTGATGATTGGAATAGCAAATTACAATGTTTATTCTAGAATAGTAAATATTTCTCCATAAGAAGTCGTATGAGGTATGTATGTAAAACTAATTTCTTGAATATTTTTTTTAACTTACCACCGATATAACTTTTTTTCAGCTTCAAGCCAGAGCCGAAACCACCAGAAGTGATAGAAAGGTGAGGAGCAGAGTTTCTTAACACTAATTTTACTCTGCCTACCCTGTTACATGCAGAATATAGCGCATGAAAAGGTAATTTATTTACTGATAAAATTATCTTTTTTCCAAAATATAATAAAATTCATACGAAACACTTATGAAACACTTGATATATTCAAGTTATGAAGCTTCTATTGATTACTACATCGATTATTTTTAATCTTATCAAATTGCAATCCTTATTGTTATCTTCACGGCTCTCGCTCTTCTCCCACGTTATATGATATAGGCAGGTTAATTCCCAGGTACCCTACGCCTATTCTGCTATGTCTGCTATATGCAGATCACAGCGTAAAGCTAATATTTACGATAGAAAGATAATACAAAAGAAATGAAAAAGTATTCTTTAAATGGAATAGACGTTTCCCAAACGAGTCTTGAAAATATTTTTGCATAGTTATAAATGTATAACAGTTATTAATCCAATTTATTTTCCATAATAAAAAAGGTTGTTTCTTCCTTTGTACTATATTTTTTTTACAATAGCCGATTATAAATAGTGTAGGTGCCGAAATTTATTGAAACCATTAATATTGAATTCATTCCTTTATAATATTCCTTTCCTATATTCATTCCTTTATAATATTGAATTACTAACCTAACACAACAATCAATCGTTTCAATTCTACAAAATACAAAAATTGTAGGATATAGGTTAAGGCAGTTCATAGATAAAGGCCGCCGTGACTTAATTTCACAGCATTTGAATATAACCCACTAGGCCACTACCCACTCGGAGTAATCAATGACTTATTTTCATTTTCCAATTATGATAAGAGAAAACGCGACGTTGACGTCGTACGTCCTCATTTAACACACGATGACTTCAGTTAGAATGGATAGTAGAGAGTGGAGTGTCTTGCCACGAAGTGCCTCTTGCATACTGTAGTAGCACAGGATAGGCAGTCTAGCACTCAAAGGCTTAAACAAAAAGGTTCATTTTCACGGAAAAAAACGGCTTTTACTATTTACCCCCGTTACTTCAAGCATCTCCCCTACAGCAGGATATGCAAAAGGAGCCTAGTTTTAAGAATCAGATGAACCACAAGCATTGGCCCACACTGTGATACAAGCGACCTCATATTAATAAATTTAGTTATTTAATCGAACCGTTTATTAACTCCATGAAAAATAGCTATTTACAGGGTTTTCACCATTTAATCCACTTTCAGTATATATTATTAACCCATATCTCGATACAAGTGGATTTTGTTAACTCCATGTTTGCACTAGTAATGTTATGTCAATTATATTTAAGTGCTATAATTTTATATTAAGTTTACTTAGTAATAATATGTTCATAAAGTTTTATTACTTGCAGTTCATAATTTCTGACACGGTAATCGCTGGGCTATAAACGAATTTAGATATATACCTATGAAGTTATCAGAACATTATTAACAAAAATACTACATATAAATTCTACTGAAGACCGTTTTGAGCATTTTCCGATGACAAATGAAAATTCAGGATCTTGTGCATCTCATAAAGAGCTCTAATAGTTCAGTTCAACCAACTACCTAATAGCTCCTCCTACCAAGGAAAGAAAACTCCCTAAGGAAAACTTTATAGTTTATAATATGCCATATTAAATATGGGCTAGCGCTAGATTTAATAAAATAAAATAATTTAATAACTATTATTATAATAAAATATTTATAACTACGGCTTATGCCATCTAGCTATATTTATGTTCAACAATTATGTCTAATAAAGGTTAGCAGATGGCGTTAAACGAAATGTAGTTATAATGTCAATACAAAATAAGAAATACTTAGGTACTAATTATAACTATTTATAAAGATATTAATACAAAATAATAATAATAAATATAATTAAATACTAAAAACAGTTATATTTTATAAACTATAATAATAATAATTTATAACCTGTATTAACTGACAGATAACATTAATTTCAAATCTTGATCTTATGTTGATGTTTTATAACGATCTTAAAGTAAAATTCGAAATTTAAAGTTTTAGATTAATTTTATTTTAATTTAAACGAAACAATGGATAACTTATTACAGCCAGTTAGAGAAAGTTTTCCGAAATTAACAATAAACAAACAAAATAGCCCAAGTTATGTGGAAATTTATACAAAAAAAGATAGCGAAATTGTTTTAGTTTATATGAAGGTATGTATACTCTAAATTCTTTAAAGCTTTTAAACATCGGATTCAAAATTATAATTATATTAAAAAGTTAATTATGTAAACATTATCAATGATTAAATGTATTTCTTTATCATTTTTAGTTAAGACTGTCTTAAGTTAAATATGATCAGCTGTTATGTTCTTTGTGTTTTATCTTTTTATACTAAAAAAATATTTTCCTTTTCCAGGCTAAACAAACAATTAATTCCCCGGAAAATATTAAAAACAAAAGAAATGAGAGCGGTAAGTTTATTATTTATATTATAACAATTAAATTATTTATTTATAACACAAAATACAAATTTTAAATAAATTTCCAGAAGAGCTTGAGTTGACAGGTTCTCCTCTCAAATTGGATTTAAGTTTGCATGCAATATTGGATGAAACAGTACTCCCTGATGAACCTCAGCTTTGGAAGAAAGAAGAAATATTGCATGCACCATTAAATATTGATACAGCAAGGTATGTTAAATTATTTAATATTTTAGAGCCTGTTTGGACAAAACAGCTTGCGAAAGTGTGTAAGCATGATAGTTATGGGCATGATCCCCATTTGGTCTAATGTATTTAATATTTACACATCCACATTCAGCTAGACAAATCACCGTTGAATTCTGCTACGTAAAAAAACACTATTTATGTATTCTAATGTGTCTTAACAATAGATAATTTCATTTTATTATATGTTGTTCTTGAAAGTATATATAGTTAAGTGCATCCATGCTTAAACAGAAAATAGAATATCTGTTTCTAATATTTGCTATAATAAATATTAGATAAATTTTAAATTTAGAAGATACATTACCGCACTGTATCTTGTATATAGTATGATGGGCAGAGAGAACCTAGTAGTGTAATGTTCCTCGCCTTCCTTCCAATTTTAGAGACTGTATATTTGTGAAGAAGTCCAATGGTGGTCTTTGACATCTTACCAGAGCTAGAAAATCAGAATAAATCATACTAACCCCAACTGATTATATAACAGTAAACATTTTGCTTTTCTAAATAATTTTCCATATTTCTTTATTACACAGAGACATAGCCAATCTATACAACAAAACTTTAGCTAAATTAACTAAAGAAGAAGCAATACCCATGTGGGTATTATGTAATCCAAGTAACACAGGGCAGCCGTTATTACTAACTATTCAATCAAATGAAGATTGTTTTAGCCGAGGCATAGTAAATTACGAAGGTTCTATGGTGTTAGAAGAGGTTGATGTAGAGAAGTTTATTAGTGATTTTGCTTCTTATGAAAGTGTTAGTGAAGATTTGGTAAGTTAGTATATGATAACATAATGTTATTGTAAAGCTATAAGATATATATTTTTACTTTTCTTATATAAGTAGCATGTCTCATTAGCATGTTAAAATAAATTTAAATAATTTAATGAATAGCTCTGTTGTTGAATGATTATATTTTATTTAAGATATCTTATACATGTAAAGAGTATACAAGTGACCTAAAATAAAATAATTTATCTTAAAACTTGTAGATTCCCTAAATCTATGTTTTTTTTTGGTTAGAGCACAGTTTTACACCTATATAACAATTTTACAGGTAAAAGTAGCAGTGGATTGTAAATTTTCAATATCAGGCATGTCATATGGATCTCTAACTATGGAGGAACAGTTAAACACACCTCATGGTGGTGTAACTGAATTATACTGTGAATGGACTAATAAAACTTTGCTTACACCTTTTATTAGCTGCAAAGTGAATTTCGTATGTATAAATAAGTAACTTTATTTTAAATGTTAGTTTGTTTATAATTTATATATGTATGTAAAAAACATTGTAATTTTAATATTACACTATCTTTCACTTATTTTTTTATCACATAGTACATAGAACCTAGCACACACTGCATTTCTTTTACTGAGCAGAGAGAAATAAAAGTAATTTAAATATAATCATTTCCCTGAGTGGAAATTGAACCCACATGCCTCCATTTAGACTACTACTCTTGTTTTAGACTCTTATTCGTCTTGAATCCTATATAATACTAGCGGACGCGCGCAGCTTCGCTTACTTACTTACCACGAAACGTGTTCATTGAAATATTTTTAAGATTCTAAATTTCAAATTTTATAAAAACCAGTGGCAATTTAAAGATTTTTCCATACAAATTTTCAACCCTTTATTTGCACCCTTAGGGGGTGAATTCTAGAAAACCATGAAACACATGTTCAATTAAATATTTTTAAGAGCCTAAATTTCAAATTTTATAATAATCGGTGGCGTTTTAAAGATTTTTCCATACAAACTTTCAACCCTTTATTTGCACCCTTAGGAGAAGAGTTCTAGAAAACCATGAAACATGTATTCAATTAAGTACTTTTAAGAGTTTGAATTTCAAATTTTATAAAAATTGGTGCCATTTTAAAAAGAATTGTATACAAACTTTCAACCCCTTATTTGCACCCTTCGGGGGAGAATTCTAGAAAACGATGAAACACGTGTTCAATTAAATACTTTTAAAAATCTACATTTCAAATTTTATAAATATCGGCGCCGGTTTAAAAAAAATTCTATACAAACTTTCAACCCCTTATTTGCCCCCTTTCGGGGGAGAATTCAAGAAAACGATGAAACACGTGTTCAATTAAATACTTTTAAAAATCTACATTTCAAATTTTATAAATATCGGCGCCGATTTAATTTTTTATTCCATACAAACTTTCAACCCCTATTTCACCCCTTCAGGGTTAAAATTTTTCAAAATCCCTTCTTAGTGGATGTCCAGATTGCGAAAGTAAACATCTGTCCAAATTTCACGTTTCACGCACAGCGGTTACGGCTGTGCGTGCGTCTTACCTCAGTCAGTGAGGACAAGTCCTTTTATATATATAGAT
>JAKRZM010001231.1:129403-156589 GCA_036379175.1 Heliconius cydno galanthus
TAACATGCTACAATACCAAGCATTCGGTAGAAAGAGTGTCCTAACACTAGATCCCAGGTACCCTCTGCCTACCTTGCTATATGCGGGATACAGAATGAAGCTAAAAAAATCTTTAGCATACTTAACAGAGTGATCAGCAGAGACATTATAGCAGAGTTAGCAGGGCCACACTCCGTCCTTCATTTTTTAGTTTAGGTTATGTGTGTGCCGCTGACCCATAAGAACGTCTTCTTGAATATTAAGCTATAAATATATAATTCGTCCGTTACTCACTGACTGACGGACAACGCACAGTCGAAACAAATGATCAAAGATAGATTAAATTTCGTATGAACATTGTCTGGAGAACTTACATCAGCACTAATTACTGACAGAATTCTCGAAATTTCGCATCGGGAATAAAAACGGGATTAACAAGTACTTTAGTTAGAGGGTTTATATTTATTTTTGTGGGTAGGCAGAAGAAACTTAGTGCTAAGGCTTCATTCTCCACTTTGATATTCGATTTCTTCATTGTCCACTTGTCGAGTGGCGGAGCTCAACTCCGCGTTTTATCCTCCAGAGTGATAAAGCGAAAGTAATTCATTCGTCGACTGGAAACGAACTCGCAACTGTTGCGTTTATACACTGGTTGATTGGATCAAGACGACCTTACGACCTACATTCCATTTTATAATTATAACAAATAAAACCAATAAAATGCAGTTACAATTATTGTAACAATTTAAATCATAAGCTGTTACAATTAACTCTGTTTTAAATCCATTTACATACTACATTGTATGAAAGAAACAAAGGACATGCCCTAAGTGCTTACATTTAATCCGCGGATCAATCGTTGAGTGCTTCTCTTCACAACATTATAAAAGGATTAAAAGATTGAGTTTGTTGCATAAGGAGACATTTTGAACGCGACCTTCTAGCATAAAAAATCAGCTTTAGACTGTATCCCTGTACAGCAGGGTAGGCAGAGGGAACCTAGACACTCCGTTACCCACTTTCCGCCGAATTAAAATGGAGGCCTTGCGTTTTGATTGGCGAAATTCAACACGCCTGCCTCGACACGCGGGCAAAGAAATGAAAATATAATTTAAATAAATATTTGTTTTCTTCGAGTGGAAATCGAACCCATAACCAGTTACGTCACACTTTGTGCTCTGCGCCACTGTGGGCCTCAAGGACCTCAAGGAAAAATAACCTCAAGTTAGATTAATTTCACTTTTCTCAATTTGTTCACACACAATTGTGTTCAATTCGTTTAAATGTCGTATTTCTTGTGACTTTTGAAATAGACCATATCATAATAATCTTTTCTTTTTCTGGTCAATGTCTCAAAAATCGGGAGGTGGCTGGACAATGGAGTGTTTTAACACTAAGTTCTTTTTGTCTATGGTATACCAGATTTGCTGAGAAAAACGTAAATAAAACTACATTTTGCTGTATTTTATTTAGATAAACTTTTGGAACTGTTTAGATGAATACATACGACTTGAAGCTATAAAATATGCATGGTTGTCGCACCGCAGTTCGTAGGTACGTGTCTCAACTAGCGCAATAACTGCAAGTTTAAATGCTACTTGGAAAAATTTATATCTTTACTTAAACTAGTTGGTGTCCAAAACTAAGTACGAAGACGTGACGTGACGTTAAGTTACGCTATCTAGCAGTAATCTCTTTATAATAATAAAAGAAAAATACAGAATAGAATGATTAATCATTATAATATATATTATTCCGCATAATCAGCGGAATAAGTATAAATTTGATGACAAGAAATATTTATTTAGGATTTTGATTGTTAACGCGACAGTTATGGTTTCTATTCGCGTTTTCCATTCCTCTCGGGGAATGTCTATTTTCATTCCTTCTGAAAATATGAAATATTTCATTACTTCGAGTCGGAATCGAACCCTGTCGCGTTCAGTTGCACGCTTGCACCCCTTTGCCTCGTTTGGCCTCAAAAAAGACATTATATTAAGAATTTTTTTTCATAGTAGACTGAAAGAGCCAGAATCGAGCAAATATAAAGACTGGTCTTCACTTTCAGTACCTACCTCATTAGTAGTATATAAACTATTTTCAAAATAAAAATAAAGTGTGATGGATTTACGGAACATAACGCCGCATTGCTTGCTGTTATCTTGAAGAACAACTAAAATAAAAAAAAAACCAATTAACCCCTACAATTACTTATATTTCTACAATATCGTCAAAAACAAAATAATATATAAATATCATTATTAATAATAATGATTAGACTATAATAATTTATTATAGTCTAAACGTGACAAGTATTTTATCCTTAGGTTCAGCGTGGATTAAACGCCCCTTGCGATGTCCGTTTATTACCCTCTATTACGTAATTAGAACGAGCTTAAGACGCTAGGAATTTACCTGACGTTTCTATTTTATTAATATACTAGTGGATCCACGCGGTTTGGCCTGTTGTAGTGTATAATTATTTATTATTAAAAAATATATTAAATAAATTGTAATTTAGTTCTTTTTTGGGATTCTATTTGTTGTATGTAATAGAAAAATGTTTGGTTATTTGGAGTAGGTAATAAACGCGCGTTTTTCTGCGTAAATCCCGATTCCATGGGTATTCCGGGATAAAAAGTAGTCTATGCATTTATCCACAAATTTTCTTCCTGTGAAAGTCACATAAAATTCAGTTTAGCGGTTCTGGAGATAAAAATGGACAAGTAGAAAGACGGACGAAAAATGTTGATCGTTTGTTTGTGCTTAGGTATTGTACAAATAACTATATGTGCTTTTAAAGTCTCTAAAATCTATATATTACAATTACAGACACATACTTCTATTGTAACTATATGTAGGTATAAATGTATATTTTTATATTACAAGTATGCAATTCACACAAATAACATGTTTATTCTTATTTTATTTACAAAAATATCCATTATAAAAAAAGCATTCAATAATAAATGTTAAGAAAAGTCCATGTTAAGAAAAATATTCTTACAAGTCTTAATAATTAAAAGTAAATTTACCAACATAACGTAAAAATAACTTAAGTATGTTTTATACGTTTATACATTCGTTTAATAATATAATAGCGGGTCGACTCTTACAAAAGGTATTTAGTTACAGCACTTTTCAGGATTCCACTACAGTTCTAAGAACATACGTTTTTAATTACAATTTACTTGAAATGACTGAAAGGTTATATAATTACTTTGCATAAGCCAAGTTAGACCTCTAAGTAGGGCAAGCATGCCTTGTTTTGAAATTTGAACAAAGAATGGTGAATGAATAGTACATTCTTCGTTATATACGAAGAAATCATAGTAAAGTTCCTTTCCTTTTTTGTTTCATGCTGTATCCCGCATATAGCATGGCACAGAGGGAACACTGAAATTCCTAGGTGAGACATTCTGTTCCTCATATTCCGCCATATTTTCGAGGTATTGTATCTTGAGTGACGAAACTCGCTTTCTTCTGTCATTCAAGCAAGGAATGGAAATTGAATCCGCAACCGTACCTACAACTAAAAACAGTACCGCGCTACGACGGCACGACAAAAAAAGAAAAAATACCTTACATAAATACACTGTATCATCAATTTCCTACCGCAAATAAAAATCTCAGAGGGATTTCGCTTATAATTTGCGAATCCTTCTAACATAAGCGCTTAGTCCGAGAATTTTTGTGAATAAGAAATGTAGGCATTCACAGTTCAACTGACGGTAGAACTTTTTATACTTATCCCAACTTTCCAAGTCGCCGTATAAAACGGTTTCCTTGTATAGAATGTTTTATAGAAGTATTTTTTTTCTTATAGAAAATATTTAAACTTCCTCCTTTATCGGGGGATGCAGGGGAGACAAAGGGAATCTAGTGTTAAGAAACCGTTATCCACTTGCCTCTGATCACCATCAGGACATAGCAGGATCACCCTGATCCTCCTGTCCAGATACAGCGTAAAGCTTTGTCCACCACTAATTATTTTTACTAAACTTCTTTAAATATTAAGAGAAACCACATAAAAATGTAGTTAACCATACATCGAATACTTTGAAGGCATTCGCTGAAGGAAATTGCAAAGAAACGAATATTTAATCGCCGGGAAAGTTGTCTGACGCTTTTTATATAGTACTCTATGTTGAATATAATGATTTACGTCATTAGCAGTAGTTTAAACGTGTGTTGATATTTGCAGATACACGGTAGTTGTGGATTCAATTCCTAAAATATATATTTGAGACTGAGATCTTAGCGTTGAGACTATGGCGGCGTAAATGCACAGTTACTGTTACCGCGACGGTTATGGGTTCGATTACAACTGGGAGAAATGATTTATTTTTATTTCTTCGCTTTCATAGCAATACATTGCGCTGTGTAGAGTTCCGCCACGGTTCCGTCTAATTTTTAAGACATTTTAAACATGAAATGTCTCAAAAATTGGGCGGATAGTGGAAAACGGTGTTACGCTTTTTCAGTTAGACGCTGTGCCATGACGGGCTTTATAATTAAACTTAATTTAAAATATAAACCTACAATCACAACTTACATAAAATTTAATTCTGAATATATTTCCACTATATATATGTCTCAGTGTGCCATTTCAACAAAGTTGCATTATGTCTCAATCCGTGAATGAGGTCGCCGACGTCGGGGAACGTATTTTACTTGTTATCTAATTAAGGCTTCCACGTTCTATATTAATTTGTAGAGGCCTTAGAATTTGCAATTTAACTCATTTTCGAGTTACATATCTGGAGGAGAATAAGAATATTTCTTTGTAAAAATGTAATTCAGTTTCACGCTTTATCTTGCTTGGCGGGATAGGCAGAGAAATCTAATGAGCATTGACGTCTACTGTCCCTTAGAACATCAATCAATCAAAATCTATAGAGTCCTTCCCGTGTACATATTTTGAAATTTGGCAAGAAGTGAGAAGTTCTCTAGAACTTCTCACTTCTAAATAAAGGAAAAAAAACTATAATTATAGATATCTCATTGGAAAAATAATTACCAACTTATAATGGTAATTCATTTAATACAAAATGACTGAATACGTCCGCAAACTTAAATTTATTAGCTTTTATAAATTTTACCTCCCTATGACAAAAAGTTCTGAAAATAGTACGGAACCCTCGTTGTGATGTACGACTCACATTTGAACGGTTCTTAATTATTATAATAACCCTATGTTTATCATGTTGCTAATCTTTTACAATTTTTAAAAAGAAGCTTATTTTATATACATTTAATATAATATAAATATTTTAATTCATTAAGATTTTAGTAAACAAAATGAAAAATCTTTAACAGGTTTCAGTATTTGGCTGTATTGTTCTTTTTAATGGTGGTTGTAATATTATAATAGAGGAAAGAAAACAAAAGAAAGTATATACTAATTAGTGCTTTCTTACATTTTTTCGCTTCACGCTTTATTCCGCAAATAGTAGAGTATCTAGTGTACTCTCCGCCTTCCACACTTCGCCCAATTTTTGACACTACGTATTGAGTGGTAGAACTCAACTTCGCGGCTTTTCTTATTACCAGAGCAAGGAAATAATAACATGTACTTAATTCTAAGAGAAAAAAAAATATATAAAACCCAAATAATATAATAAAATAAATATTATCTTTAATTGCATAAACTCTGTCCTAGTTAACTTATTTCAACTCGCAAGCCCCGTATTGCCAAAAAAATACCAAATATGGGTTAGATTAATAAACGAATGTGAAATGTTCATAGACTTTCGTAGGTCAAAAGTTTTTTTTTTTTAACCTAATTGTCAAATGGGGACACTAGGCTAACGACAATGGCGGCCGCACCTATTGTGACCATGAGTGAAAATCTACACGGAAATTACTTTTCTGGTTGTACCTGTTTCATCATATATCATTCTTTTACGTGATTTCCTACTTGGTTTAAGAAATAAAAAAAAACGTTTAAATTTTATTTATTTTTTTATTTTGACGATCGTCACTAAAATATTAATAATAAAAAGGGTTTATTATAAAATATATCTATGTAAACAATTTCAAGATATATATATATCAAGATAGATATATAATGTAGGACGTCCTCCAGCTAGATGGGGTGATGATATTCGCAAAGTGGCGGGCAACGGCTGGATGCGAAGAGCTGAAGATCGAGCTCAGTGGCGTGCCATTGGAGAGGCCTATGTCCAGCAGTGGACGAGGAGATTCTAATGATGATGAAGAAATGAAAACCTAGTGTAAAGACACTCCGTTCCCGATTTTTGGTTCCCGTGGAAGAACTCAACGCGCGTAAGATATTCATCAGGCCAGTCGTGGCGCAGGGGCACAAGTGTGCGCGAGTGGTTGTGGGTTCGATCCCCATTTGAGGAAATGAATTATTTAAATTTTATATGTCCATTTCTTTGTTCCGGCGTTAAGTTCCACTACTCAACACACAATATCTCCAGAATTCGGTGGGAAAATTAAAAGTGGAGTGTCTTAATATATTGTCTAAATATATCTCAATTCACTTACTTTCTGGTCAATTCAGTAATACAAAGTGACGACCAATGCCTTATAAAGTAAGAACAAAAAACGAAACAAAGCCATTAAGAAGAAGTTTACTATTATTTTTATATATATTTTTTTTATTGTTAAGTGTTACAAAGAAAAATATTTTCCACTATATACATCATATAGTGTTTTGTTTCCACAGCGAGAAAGTGCAAATAATGCATCCTCCTCAAACGGGAATCGAACCCCCAAGAGTCAAGATTACCGACCACATACGGTCTCTAATATCTATATTATATAAATTTATATTTTATAGAGAAACTACAATAAAACAGTACCTCCACACTCGTATAACCTAACAAATAAAATAACTTATATATAGATAAAATAGAGNAAATCTAATTTTTTTTCAAAAAGTATGACTGCTACTAAATTATTTATATATTTAATTAAATATAGGTGTAAAATTGGTAATAGTAAAAAAAAATCATCTATATAAATTAACAAATAAAAAAGTTATATACAATCAACGTTGCCTTTGGGTCAAAAATGGGACGGCGGCGCTTCTAGTGTTAATACAAAATGACTGAATACGTCCGCAAACTTAAATTTGTTAGCTTTTATAAATTGACTTCCCTTTGACATAAAGTTCTGAAAATAGTACGGAACCCTCCTTATGAAGTACGACTCAAATTTAAACAGTTCTTAATTGTTATAATAACCCTATAATTATGATGTAGCTAATCTTTTACAATTTTTAAATAGAAGCTTATTTTATATACATTTAATATAATAAAAATATTCTAATTCATTAAGATTTTAGTAAACAAAATGAAAAATCTTTAACAGGTTTCAGTATTTGGTTGTATTGTTCTTTTTAATGGTGGTTGTAATAATATAATAGAGGAAAGAAAAGAAAAGAAAGTATATACTAATTATTGTTTTCTTACATTTTTAGCTTCACGTTTTATTCCGCAAATATCAAATATAATTTTGACACTACGTATTGAGTGGTAGAACTCAACTTCGAGGCTTTTCTTATTACCAGAGCAAGGAAATAATAACAGGTACTTCGTTCTAATAGAAATCAAAACGTATAATAGAAAAAAATATATAAAACCCAAATAATATAATAAAAAAATATATTATATGCAATTAGCATAAACTTTGTCCTAGTTAACTTATTTTATTTCGCAAGCCATGTATTGCCAAAAAAATACCAAATATGGGTCAGATTAATAAACGAATGTGAAATGTTCATAGACTTTCGTAGGTCAAAAGTTTTTTTTTTTAACCTAATTGTCAAATGGGGACACTAGGCTAACGACAATGGCGGCCGCACCTATTGTGACCATGAGTGAAAATCTACACGGAAATTACTTTTCTGGTTGTACCTGTTTCATCATATATCATTCTTTTACGTGATTCCTTACTTGGTTTAAGAAATGAAAAAAAAACGTTTAAATTTTCATTTTTTTTTATTTTGATGTTTGTCACTAAAATATTGATAATATAAAAGGTTTTATTATAAAATATATCTATGTAAACAATTTCAAGATATATAGTAGGGTAAGAAATGATAGCGTAATGTAGGACGTCCTCCAGCTAGATGGGGTGACGATTTTCGGAAAGTGGCGGGCAACGGCTGGATGCGAAGAGCTGAAGATCGAGCTCAGTGGCGTGCCATTGGAGAGGCCTATGTCCAGCAGTGGACGAGAAGAGGCTAATGATGATGAAGAAATGAAACCTAGTGTAAAGAACTTCGTTACCGATTTTTAGTTCCCGTGGCAGAATTCAACGCGTCTTAAGATATTTATCAGGCCAGTTGTGGCCCAGGGGCACAAGTGTGCGCGAGTGGTTATAGGTTCGGTCCCCACTCGAGGAAATGAATTATTTATTTAATTTTATATTTTCATTTCTTTGTACTGGTATCGAGGGAAAGCGCGGCGTTAAGTTCCACTACTCAACACACAATGCCTCCAGAGTTAATGGAAAAATGGGAAGCAGAGTTTTTTAATATATTGTCTAAATATATCTCAATTCACTTTCTTTCTGGTCAATTCAGTAATACAAAGTGACGACCAATGCCTTATAAAGTAAGAACAAAAAACGTAACAAAGCCATTAAGAAGAAGTTTTTAAATATTTCTTTTATTGTTAAGTGTTACAAAGAAAAATATTTTCCACTGTATTCATCATATAGTGTTTTGTTTCCACAGCGAAAGAAAACAATGCATCCCCTCAAACGGGAATCGAACCCCCAAGAGTCAAGATTACCGACCACATACGGTCTCTAATATCTATATTATATAAATTTATATTTTATAGAGAAACTACAATAAAACAGTACCTCCACACTCGTATAACCTAACAAATAAAATAACTTATATATAGATAAAATAGAGATGTTATCGATGAAGTAATAATTTCTGCAGTTACCTTATTATAAAATACAATTATAGATTCGATTCCCACTCGGGGAAGGAACCATTATAATAAATATAGTACCTACAAAAAACTACTACTAACTCGAAATTTGACGTTGGAGAACGGAGTGTCTTAACACCAGGTTCTGATGCTGTCATGCTACTTGAGGATGTCATGAGAATAAAGATAAATGATCCTTAAATCTATCTTTTTTTAGATATATCATATTTTGTCATGAATTTCCAATAATTTCTAAAAAGCGTTCCACGGCTGTCTCTATATTTGCGCACAATCAGTGGTTGAATTCAGGATTTCTGTTAGGAATTCAGCATATCAGCTTCATTGTGGAAGTAGGAAACTACTATTGATAAATAAAAATTGTTTTGGAATTTCCTAAGCTTTTTTTTTAAGTTTTTGTAGTTATTTTTTTTAAATTCACGTTTTATCTCGCACATAGCAAGGTAGACAAAGGGAACAAGGAACGCTGGCTTCCAATTTTCCGTGGAATTTTTGAGGCATTACGTGTTGAATGGCGCAACTCAACACCGCGCTTTTGCCTCGATAACAAAGCTAAAAAACGGAAATATAAATTTTAGTAAATATTTTGTTTCCTCCAGTGGAGATCGAATCCACAACCGTCGCGTTATAGTCACACCCTAGTGCCTTCAGAACTCGGAGGAAAGTCTTAACACTGAGTTCTTTCTGCCTTCCCTGTTGTGTGCGGGATGCAGCGTGAAACTAATTTAATTTAATTTAAAAAGATATTTAATTTTAATACGAAACAAGATTGAAGTCTAAAATTAAAAAGTTAATCTTAAAAAGAATACACAAGTCAAACGTAAACTAACTGCTTCCTAACTAAACAGCCACTTTTAATTTACTACCTGATAACGAGTAAGCTCAAACTGGGAAAAAGTACTGTAGAATTTTCATTTAGATAACATCTCTTTACTTTAAAAATAACTGCCTTTTCCAAGCCTTAGGCAACAAATACGGAAAAACTAACTATTTGACAATAATTTATTTCACTAATTGGGAAAAGTTAAAATTTTAAAATCGGTAGTATAAATTTATATGAAGAAATTTCAGTAAAGTTAGATTTGGCGCAGCGAATGTATACGACACGTTATATTATATTGTATTGTCTTGTACTCTTAATGTTTTTTCTTGGTTAGCACCATACTCCTCTTATAAAGGAAGATGTTATTACAGGAACACAACATAAACAGGGCTTTAAGCTGGAGATGGACGCGCATTTTGAAGGTACCCAGAGCGTATCGACCTGGAAACACTGCCACAGGTTGGCTATTCCACATTTGCGTGGCGCGTGGAAGGAGGTTCCTACGAAACCCCACAGTAGTGGAGTACCACGTAACCAGACGACGTATCCGTTACACCACTACGGCTAAAAACAAGTTAAATATAATTGGATCGATCACGTAAAAAGATTATACGCACATTCCCCATATCCTTGACATTCAGAACAATCAATCTCATCATATACCTACGTCAATACTTATTTCCATCTAAGTCCATTATATCTTGTATGGGATACCCCCTACATATACGAGTATGTATTATAAATACACAATGTGGCTTCCAATAACTCGATTTGCAAGTTCCACTGAACACAAACTAAGGTTTCTCTAACCTGCACGTGGTAGAAATGATTCGTGAACACAATTTCCTTGAAAGGTGACACATTATGTTTCATATTACTAAATTCGCGTTTTCCATGTCACGCGGGTGAACAGAAATCATAGAGGCGACTTTGGTCTTTAGAGAGATTTTAGATATTTAGGGTGGTGATGGAAGTTAAGGCTTTATTGGGCCGTACAGAGAAATTAATATTTATCTTATAATATCCTACTCGTTATTGCCTGGAGTTGAATATTAATGAAAAAAATATTTAAATTAGCTTCACGCTATATTGTATCCTGCACACAGCCGCCAGAGAGAATTTAGTGTTAAGACTCATTCTCATTCTCATTTTCCCATTTTCCGCCAAATTCTGGAGGAATTGCGTGTTCTGTGGTGGAACTCAACAAATGAAAATATAAATTTAAACAAATATTTCATCTCCTCGAGTGGATATCGAATCCACAACCAACTGCGTTTAACGTCACCACTCACTGCCACCACTGGCCTCAACAAAAATTTAAAATCTAATTTAATTATATAAATTTTAACAATAATTTTACACAACAAAGAATATCCATAAACTCATATATGTATATATTTATACGTCAATATAGTATATTTGCATAGCATAACATCACTTCGTTCTCATGAATAGTCATTATCATATCTAGCCCCCAGTATTACTGACTCCACGCTTGGAATACTAAATATACATATTTTGACGTTTTCATATGAAAATATATTAATATTTTTAAAAATATTGTCTAGACGAACTGTGGGGTCGTTCTAACAATAATGTTTTTTTTAATATTTACTATAATTTATATTCTAAACTAGTGGCCCTCACGAGACTTCGCCCGCTTGAACTATACGAATATTAATTCTTCTATAATCTGTATTGAGAGAAAATTAGTTGATTATTTTACTATGCTTATTTAAAATATTATGCATAAAATAAATGAAAATTTAAATATTTTAGGATTTTATTTAATTTTCAATATTATTTGAACAGGTAAAAGTAAATTGTAACGATATTTTAATATAAAATAGATTTTCAAATATGAAAATTGACCGGAAAACTTCAAGCGAAGTAGAGCTCGTAAGTTTTGAACTTTGTAGGTATGTTCACGTTTTATAAACTGTCAAGAGCACTACTCTCTATACATTTTTAGAATATAAAGATATTACTGGCTGAATATTTTTTTATGTATTTTTGTTATCTTTAACCATAAAGTATTAGAATATATTTGTATATGTAAAGGATGCTCGTTTAATCCCCAGTTGTGGGCCGTTGTAATTTAAAAACTAGTTTTCCGTAACTTCGTCCGCTTGAACTACTCTGATAATATAAATTAAATATAATATTATATGATGAATTATTTAATATTTTCGTTTCTTCGCGCGAAATGTCAAAAGCAAAAATGAAATTGCTCAAAGTGGGGAAAACGCTATGTTCCCTCTACTTACCTTGCCGTATGTGGGATAGAGCGTGAGGCCAAATTTTATTTTATTTTTATTTATTTTATTTTTATTTATTTTATTTATTTATTAAGGCTACTAACAAGACATACATTCTTGCAATAACACTAACATGCACAAATCTATACTAAATGATGCCCTAATTATAAGTAACACTACATTCCAAGACGACAACATAATGAGAATTAAAAAAAATAAAAAATATATAGAAAATACATACATACATATACATACATTCATATACTAACATACACATACACATATATACACATACACAAATAGAAATTATGCATAACTTCAATCCCGACATATACATTAAAAATATAAATACAGGTATTTACAAAAATATAAACAGCATACCGCTTACCTTAAATTTTCCAACGACATCTATTCTTTTCTTTTTTACTATGTTTCTTTATACTGTCTGGACCAAGGCAGCTTTTAACAAAGAAAACGAGAAGTAATTGTCAATTAGTTTCACGATTAAAGGATATCTTCCTTTCAGGTTTTTCAGGAAAATCTTTTTACATTAAATTCTATGTACTTTTATGTTGTTACAATAAAAGTAAACGAAAATTATAGAAGAAAAGAGAGTCTTAACACTCATCAATTAGAGAGTGTAGGAGAGAACTATTAGAGAAGTTCTCGAATTTCATACAGGATCAGGAAAAACGGAATTTTTTAAACGGATAACTAGTTCATATAAAAAATCTAGATTTCATCATGAAATGAAATAAAAGAAAATAAATTAAAATAAAAAAATCTACATCATTTTGCTATTTTAATTATATAGTGTTTGCCGTTATTCACTGTGGATGTTTAATGGTCCAGCGTTGAGAAAAGAAAAGAAAGATCCTCATTTTTATATTTTCTTCTCATTGTCCGCGCTGTTTATATTATTGTGAAGATTGGGTATTTCATATATTTAACTCAAGAAAGGTATTTTTCATTGTTATGAATTTATAGTAATCAAATAAGACAATTTCTCGATATACTATTTTTCTTCATATTTATAGTTTTACCTAAAAAAACCGTATAATTTAGTACAATTATAACCACAATAAATATTCATATTATATATAGTATAGTGTTAAGACATACCGTTCCTCGTTTATTATAGCCAGAGCGAGCAAATAAAATACTGTATTCCCCCGAGTGGGAGTCAAACCTAGAACCTAGTCTCTATTATATTTATTTTCTAGTCTCTATTATATTTTTTATGAAACAACTTAAAACTATTTTTGCTATTTGATATTTAAAAATAAACAATACTAGTACATCTTCCATGAGATATCAATCAATGAAACTGAAAACAAATTGTTGACTCTACGATATCTATTAGTCTTCACGTTTTTCTCTTATTGACGCTCGCTGTCAGTAATATTGAGATAACTATTAATTTATTGATTTTTAAATGAAAGTCTGATTATATAGACGATGGTTGTAAATTCGATTTTACTTATTTAAAAAACTTTACTTGTCTTATTTAGAAAATTCTGGATTTGACCCCGCACGTCTTCGAAACCTTTAAAATTTAATACGTTTTCTTAATAAGTATTTTTTTCCTAAGTGTGGAATAACACTTTAAATTTGTTAAAAAAATTTATTTTAGTTTCAAATATTTATATCGAAGTGTAAGACCACAAAGACCACCAAGTAAGGTTTTTCCCACTGGAGTAGGTGACAAAACGTGGTGTTGGCCAATATACAATGTCTCGAAAATTAGCTGTGAAGTGGGGTGGAGTGGAATAACAATAGGTTCCCTTAACCCACCTTGCTATACGGGAAAAAGCATGAACCATAAGAGAACGGGTTAATTTGAATTTTTCCCTGTAAAAGTCCAAATATGAGAAAGACATAAAATATGTACGTATCTATTTATAAAAGAGATGAATTCAAAGTCAAAAATGTCGCTTAATACGGGCCTAAGCGTGCAATGATTGCGAGTAGACGAAATGAAAAGTTCACATATTGTTTGTACGATTAACTAATATAAATAAAAGTATATAAATAAATGAACAAAAAAAAATATTTCTTAACGCATAATCATTCACTGTGTTAAACACGTGTATATTTGGGAAACGGAGAGTTTTATCACTAGGTTTTCTCTGTCTACCCTGATACCGAGATACAACTGTGTATTTACATACACATCATATCAATATATTTAAAATTATATATAAAGTCGGAATTATGAGTGATTAAACTGGTCTGGAAACAAAACAAAGCGTCAGGCTAAATTCCAATTCTTTTTTAATTTTCTCTATTTGGTGATGAAGGAAAACCATGGCGGAGAATGCAGTGACTTTGCATTAGATTGCCTCTACCTTATCTATCATATACCAACACAGCGTGAACTAAAAAAAAATTACAAATCAATATCGTAACGACTTTTACATCCAACGATATCAATTAAGACAAATCGTACAGTCGTAATATAAACTTACTGAAACCGAGCGGAGGGAGGTTTCCCAGGCTCCAGGGGTAGCTTACGTAACGCTCGGATGTACGCTATCTCTGTCTCGCATTGTAAGGGTATGTACTCTATGGTGACGGTTTTTTTAAGTTCTCTAGTTTTTTTGTTTGTTATTTTTTTTTATTTATTTGCTTATGCTACTAAATTATTTATAATTAAAAAATATTTAGATTTTTTTTTGTTTTAAGATATTATTTTATTATGTGTTAAATAATCCACATTAGATTGCATTAATCTAGTTAAGTAATTATTTTTCTAAGAGAATCGTTGTCAAAATACCTTAATTAGCTTTTATTTAACTGAAAAGGTAAATAGTTACCAATGTTTCAATAACCTTGTTACTGTTATAAACTATACAAAACAAACAAACAATCAAAAAGAAAAAATAACAATCACTACACATTTTATATGAAACCAACTAGAAAAACACTAGCACACACAAATTACATAACAAACCAGTCAATATTACGTCAAAACGACGCTATGAGAAAGCGAGCTCAGTGTGCCCACGGCTCTACATTGCCCCGCACGTACCGGACCGCCAACATTTACGTAGTAAGCCTTGAGCTGTCGACGGGACGCGCGTCTCGATAGTCCTCTGTTCGAATCTGATAAAAAAATATTTAAAAAAAAACACAATAATTAATTAATTATTTAATTTGTCGCGATATATTAATAATTAATATATTTTGAAAGTGTAGTTTTTTTTAAAAAGTGCTTCCACGGGATTGCTATAGCAACGTATGACGTCAAGTTCAGGGGCGGCAGTGCATCAGTGTTCAATAAGCACCCTTCTAGCTTTTTGCCAACGGATTTTGTTTACGTTTACAAGGTTTGTGGTGTTTTTTTTTATTTTTAAGCTATAATAAATTTTTTTTGGGAAATTTTAAGTAAATTTATTTTTGTGTCATTACTTATTGTATTGTTAATTACTCTATCGTAATGGAACGATCGGTGTTAACGTCAACTATTTATTTTAGCTATTTTATTTGAGTTCAGAGAATGTTCACTATCTCATGTTTTTTCCTTTTTATTTTCTACTTACTTAATTGGATAACGCAACCCAACGCTGCAGTCTATCCTAACAAACCGGGAAGCAAACACAAATAAATTATCCTCAATTGGGAATTGAATCCTTAACCTTCACTTATTCAATCAGGCACGTTCCACAAGCTGCTAGTATTTTTCTCATATTTGAAACACTGTAATACACTGTAGAGGTTTTCAAAACTCAATTTGTTAAGTGTTCTCTCAGAGATTGCACAGCGCACACTGTATGTACTGCATTCAATGTCAAAATCATTTTCGCGTTCTGGTTGCCACTCCAGCTGTATTGCTCATCCAAATACATACATATCTGAAGCCAGTCGTGGAGCAGAGGCGAAAATGTGTGACTGTAAACGTGACTGGTTATGGGTTCGATTTCTTGTCGAGGAAATGATAATATTGAATATAATCATTTATTTGGTATTGGGTTCCGTCACTAAATAGGCAATGCCTGCAGAATTTGGTGAAAAGTGGGGAGCAGAGTGCCTTAACACTAGAATCCCTCTGCTTACCCTGCTACAGGCAATGCTACTGACACAAGCTGTAAAATAATATACAAATACACATCTATGATTACACGAATAAATATGTTGTATTAGTGTCATTAAACGTTAATTATTAATTAATTTCTATTTAATAATTACTGTCGTAAATTAATGGAAATTCTGTAATTATTATTGTACTTTATAAGATAAGATGTTCATTTCGACCGTTAAACGATTGATTACTGGTATAAAATGGTGCATAAATTTAAATTTATACTAACATTTAAACGCGCTAATCTCAGGAACTACTGATTAAAATTGAAACAGTTTTGGTTAGTCTATTTATCAGGAAAGGCTATACATGTGAACCTGTAACCCTAAATTGACTTTTCGACTTAACCCACTATGAACTTATATACGGTCATAGTTACTTTGGCCACTTAGAACATGTCATGTGTCAAACATAACTTTTAGCTATTTCGATTTGACTATGACGACGAAGCCGCAGGTTTAAAAGCTAGTACAAATAATACAAAAAGATAACTCTTTAAAAATAAAAATACTAATAATTTCAGTTTATGATATAAAGCAAAGTAATTAAAAAAAGAAATTAATTGTAATTTAGCCCTAAACTACTATAATATTTCTACTGCGAAAAAAGTCTCTATGTTTTTTAACTTGACATAAAAAGAAATTATATAAACTTAAAACAATAAAAAATTTTAATTAAAATATTATAATTCGTATTCTTTTAAAGAAAAAATTAAATCAAAAATCAATTTAGCGTCACGCTGTATTTCGCACACAGCAGGGTCGGCAGAAAGAACATAGTGTTACAACACACTTTTGTCCGTTCCGTTGTTTTTAAAGACAATTAAAAATAATCGCATATCAAACTTTGAATCACCAAAACCAGTTACCACGTTACCACTGAACCCAAAGGACATAACAACAAAACGACTATAAACATATTATATATAAATACTAGATTGAAGTTCCAAGACCTGCAATTATTCTAGTACTTAAATTGACAATAGGATAAACCTGTATAACTTGTCCTAGCCTCCAGCAGAAGGACGTATAACAATGAATCATTCTTAAGTTACATCTAATATACTTCTATTATTTACTAGCTTATTACTTGGTTGGTATGTATGACTCATGAATTTAATTAACATATACTATATATTGGTTGATTATAACGGTGATTCAATAGAAAAATAGTCTTAGTAATGTTGTTATTGCAATTTCGCTGGTTTTTTAATTAAATATATTTATGGGAGTGGGATTTGAAACCATAATCGTAGATTAAATGAAGGATGGAATTGGTTTCTTTTTAAATAATCACTTAAAAAACTATGTTTAATTATTACAATGATTAAAGATTTAATTAATTTAAGCATCAATTATATACACAGTAATATTAAAGTAAAATGATTTTTTAAACTTTTAAACTAATTCTTAATTACCCAAAAGGATTAATTATTTATTAATTAAACAAGTACTTAATAAAAATCTTTTATTTATTATTATTTTTATAAAAGGTAGAATATAAAGAAAATTAATATATTTTTCATACAAAATACGCACTATAACACACTAGCCAAAAGAATTCCCATACATTTCATAATATTATTAGCGTCAATACTTAGCTGGTTTGGCTTACTTATTTTGCCGTAGGAAATTAAGCTCTACTCCCAAAACAATAAAAGCTATTAAAGCTCGGTCCTTGTTTTAGAGATTTGGTCGAGGTCTCATTGCGTAACGAATGTTGACATCGTAGTGGTGGGAGTGGTACACCATAAGTTTATATACCTTTTGGTTTGATTGAAAATGTATGGCAAGGCATAGTATTTTTATAGATAGGTACTCCCATGAGGCAATCCATGAGTTATGGGTTCAAGATCCACTCGGGGGAATTATTTCGGTTATGTAAATAATATTTTGACACTAGCGTCTGCCTATAAAAATAAAATCAGCTTCACATAGCAGGGTAGACAGAAGGAACCTAATGTTAAGATACTCTGTTCCCCATTTTCCGTAAAACTGTTTCAATAAACCAATAATTATATTCACACCTGCATTTTTGCAAAGTAGGTACCAAAGTAGTGTTAAATCACTCGCATTCTGTATTTTCCGTATATTTTAATAATAGTTAAAAACACAACACAACTCAGTGTTCGTCACGATAACCTATTATTTACTTCTATAATATTATTTCCAAGGATTTTCATATTATAACTTTAAATCACTACCTTTATTAGACAAAAACGACAAAAAATACTTCTAAATGATCTATTTCTTGCTAAATTATCATATAATTTAGATTTTTAAAGCAAAATACGTGTAGTTTTTGACCCAAATCACGTGCTTACACTGAATGGTAAACGCATCGTAGAAAAACTTGTTCCAAGTACGTGCTTGCAGTCGACTGTACGACGTAATCTGTTCGTACTTAGCTTATTCAAGATTTTTCCTTTTATATATAGGTATGAATTATTGAATTTTATATTGCCGCACATAACAAGGAAGGTAAAGGGAACCTTGGAACCTCTGTTAAGACACTTTTGTTACCCACTTTCCACCGAATTCTAAAACATTGTAGAAATATAGAACTCAACACCGAGCTTTGCCTCGTTATCACACCGAAGAAATAAATCGAGAAACCGAAGAAAATAAATGACTCGAGTCAAAGGAAAGAGAGAATCGAACCCGTAACTAGCACCACGACTAGTCTTAAAATGTTGTATACCGTTATAATTTACCTCTAGATTGTTTATATAATTATATGAAGATTGAGTGACGTCAATATAGCGTCAATGTAGGTTCACGCGATGCATTCTATATTATTAAAGACTATAAAATATTCTAAGATATATTAAATAATCGAAATAAATATGTTTTACATGTATGTATTGTAATTTACATAATATATTTTAGGCTCCACGACGTATTTCATTCCTTCGACTGGGAATCGAACCTACAATCGTCGACGCTCTCCAAAACGGCGACGTTATCGTCAAAGTAAACATTATATGTACCCATATATAATTTTAAATAAATATAACACATATGAATAGATGATGCTTAAAATAAACTTAGCGAATTTTAATTCAATTTACTTGAAAAATTGGAAGTTTTTAGTATCAGAAACTTCAGTGTTTGTGGGTTATGTTTTGTAGAAGGCAGAAAATTTTGTTTTAGTACTACTTGACCTGCTTTTTTAAAAATCAAAAGTTGCTATCTAAAAATATGTGAAAGAATTGACACCGTCGTGGTTGCTCGCATCATCGCATCGAATTTCCTTTGACCGTAGTGGATTCAAAGTTCTGTTGTAAAAGGGGGAATTGTAGATATCGTTCCACAGTGACATAGA
Source organism: Heliconius cydno galanthus (assembly GCA_036379175.1). Classification (NCBI taxonomy): domain Eukaryota; kingdom Metazoa; phylum Arthropoda; class Insecta; order Lepidoptera; family Nymphalidae; genus Heliconius; species Heliconius cydno. Next base: position 148,805 of record JAKRZM010001231.1, read on the forward strand.
TAGCGCGATAGTCGTGAGTTCGATGCCCACTCGGGGGTATAAATAAAAAAAAAACGCGGCGTTAGGTTCTGTTCTAATTCAGACGGAAAGTGGAGAACGGAGAATCTTTCTACTAAATTCTTTCGTCAACTAAACCTGATGTTCTAATATCGAATACGTCATTGATTTGTAATACTATAGAAAGTTGAAGATTTTTTTCCTCGCTATAGAGCTAGACAACTTTTACTTGTATGTATATTTAAAAGGCAGTATTATGTATGTGAGGCCGTCCTGGTGCAGGAGCACAAGCGTGCGATAGTAAACGCGACGGTTATGGGTTCGATTCCCATTCGGAGAAATTATTATTTATTAATATTTTCATTTCTTCTCTCTGGTAAGCGTTGTTGAGTTGCACCACTCAACACGCAATGCCTTCAAAATTTTCAGGAACCTGGGAAAGGGGGCTTTATATTTAACACTAGGTTCCCTCTGTCTACTCTGCTATAACTAGATATAATATACAGCTGAAAAAAAATTGTACATGTGTTCTTATTCTTATTAGTATTTATTACTTAAAAAAACATTTTTTTTTTCGTTTTTGACTTGTTCTACGATTAGCAAGATAGACTGATAAAATCTAGTATAATTTTGAGATATCATTTCTTTTTAATATTACCACCAACTTTAATCGAACTCATAACCACCACGAGTACAAAAACAGCAATAATTAGAAATTAATTAATTGAAAATTTAATTATCTCTTCTAAACGTATATTACAAATTGACATTACGTTTCGCAAGCAACAATAAGAGTAAGTGTTATTTTCCGGTGCGCCCATAAGTGAGTTTAATTATATTACAGGAGTACCTACTTACGTCTTACGTCTTACGAACATTAAAGCAACCGTGTAAAGGGGAACTCCCTTTATATTCTGATTAAAAATTTACATATAAGTATTAATATTAGGTAAAAAGGTTGTTCTAGTCATATCATATTTATTTCGTTGTGGGTTCGATTCCCACTCGAGGGAGTGAAATATACCTATCTACAATCTATCATGGTTGAAACATTTTCTTGTCTGATACGTAGACAACGAGTGGCGTTTAATTTCACTACTGAAACAATACCTCCAGTATTCAGTGGATTTTCAGTGTCGCGCGTAGTGTCTTAACACTTAATCCTCTACCTAAATTAAAAATACACGTTTATTCAACTTTACAAAAAGCCTATACAAACAAGAAAATGTTAAGACAGGAATCCCATATTTACAGTTGTTCCATTGAAGAGAACGTCAAACTTCGAGATAAGGCGTTCACAAATTGCAAAGTTACGATGCCGATGGTACGGTACTGACGTCTTAGATACTATCCTCTTTCTTTATTGGCACGCTTTTACTGAAGATATTTACGTATAAATTTATATTTTCCGAACAAAATGGCATTTAAGTTAATTTAGTTTGTGATAGAATGAAAATAGTTCATGTTTTATATAATGAATGGAATATATTTATGTTTTAATAGGGTTCTGAGGATCGAGTGTGGTGGCGAGAATTGGGGAAGGCATATGTCCAGCAGTGGACAAAAGATGGCTGTTGATGATGATGATGATGATGATGAAGGAGTTTTATATATCTAGTTTACTCTTGTCAATTATCACAAAATAGTCTCTTATTTCGAAGAAGCCATTTCTGGTTACGATATATACTACAAAAAAACTTAAATATAAACACTAGCTTAGTACAACTTTAGATTTGTAACCTATAGATGTCAATATTGTAAGGTTAAAGTAAGTTAAATACTTGCACCGAGGCGCGGGTTCATATCCCGCTATGTTCAATTTTTAATACGTTTTCTTAATAAGTATTTTTCTTTCGTACTTGTAGAATAACTCTTTAAAAATATTAAAAATATAAGTTACAAATGTACTATAGCTTATATAAAAGCTTTAGTTTCCAACACCTGCTGCGCCCACGCACGCGTTCATTGATCGTGATTAACTTTAACACTTTAAATGTCTCAGTAATTAATGGGACAAAGGACATGCGAATAGTAGGAAGAAATTCACGTCTTATTACTGTTAAAGATAATTGAATTTAAAACTAATAGCTTAAAAGCATTTTTGAAAGGTTTTTTTTAAAAATAAGGCATCTATCTATTTGTACATTATTTACTTTTTCACTCTCCGCTCTCCTATTACATTATTGTACACCACAAAAACCACGGAAAAATAAAAGGTCCTAGATCCTGGATTGCTATTCTATGCAACCTTTAATTGTAGGAATAGTTAGAACGGAAGGCGGAACACTTGCTTATATTCTTTGAAAATTGCAAAAAAAAATCCGAAAAGACATCATTGGCCCAAAATTGGCCCAGCCATATTTCTCTGCTTTAGTATATTTATTGCAAATCTGGTTTAATGGAACAAATGAAATACATTATTCGTTTTGTTAAGAGTTGATGAGATCATTCTGTTCTGACACTGATATGGGAACAAGGGAAGCTTTTTACAAATGTACACTCTACAATTCAATTCAGGAGTCCAGTCGGGCGCAGTGGCACAAGTGTGTGAATGAAAACGCGACTGGTTGTGGGTTCGATCGAGGAAATTTATATATTTATTTAAATTTATATTTTATTGTTATAATTAAATTAATAGCTTTACAAGGAAAGCAGAGAAGATTTGGAAATGAATTGGACAGGTCACAGCGAAGAAAGCTGTATGGAAGCAAGATAGACAGCTGGTGTGGAGACAAACCATAAAATTGGCAAAAACTGGCCATCATGTTATACGGAGGATAAAAAATAATAATTTAAATGTAAAATTGTGAAGGCTACACAAATATATGCGGTAGTTGAGGATTCCCTAAAAACATTTTGTCTTCTTAGCTTGCTTTAGCAAAGTAAGCTAATTTCCGCTATTTTTATTCTATATCTCCCAGAATAATAAGAAATAATAACAAAACCAACCCTGAATGTCTAAGAACATAGTAATCAAAATTATACTCTGCATACCAACAAAATTTTTACCAGCACAAGGTAAAAAAGGCAGCTGCCTTCGTCCTTTTCAGTTGAAAAAATTCACAGTTTTCTACGAAAAATCAGAGACATTTTAAAAAGTCCGATATCCTAAATTGCAGGTTTATTGAAAGCGAGTAGACCATTCAGAGGACATGTACACGACGAGTTCCCTTTAGTCCACGAAAATGCTGCACTTAATAAAAGTATGCTCTTTTTCTATTACTCCGCTGCACTCTTACTGGAGAATGGAACTTTTGAATTACATACTTGTGAGTATAGGGATGAAAGGAGAATGCTGAAGATCTTTTGTGATTAAAGACATCTTGATAACAATTGTTATGTATTCTTCAGTATTATATTAAACTAGCTTTTAGTGAGGAGCGGAGTGTCTTAACACTAGACTCTCTACCTAGCTACATGCGGCTTCGCCCACGTGAAATGGAGCTTTTAGTTTCGGCTTCGACCGCGTCAAATGTATTAATGATAAGGATAATGATAAGAATGATGTATGAGACGTGATACATTCTAACCGTAGTTACGTTACGTTCATGTTTTTTTTTGCTTTATAGCCTTAAATGTTCTTATTTTGGAATTCCTTATCTCTTCTCCTATAGACATTATTTATCCTATATAACTCCTTCTTATAATATCATGTAAATTTTCATTAAGAGAAGTAAAAAAACTCTTTCATCAGAAAACGAAAATATTCATATAAATACAGCTTTTTAAGTTAGTAAGTGATATCCAAACATTTTATCACTCCTGTGTGAGGACTGTAGAAGTGTATATGCTGACCATTAATCTTGGTGGATCCAATAAAATAATACTGAACGAGGGTCTCACCTTCGTCAACCCTCGATTGTCACCGACAGCCGTTTGTCATAGAAAATGATACGAATAAGTGAATTAAGGTGTATTTGAAGGGGTAGTAAATTTTATAACCTGCTAAGGATATTAGAAAGAATATTAAAAAATGTATATTAAGGATTTTTGTATAATTTGGGTCTACTATATGTGCCCTCTGCCTGTATTACTACAGTACACCAAGTGTGGGGGGCAGAAGGTAGTATTACGGCGCGTATATTGTGATGATGATTGTCACTTTGGAGCCCTGGCTATGATAATCAAATGTCCCAGACCACCGGCTCTGGAATATTTGTTCTGCTATTGGAAGAGATTTTTTTAAATATTTTTAAATGTATTTTTCATACTAATTTATATTTAAAGATGAGAGTAATGAGTTACTGAAGCGTTGCTTATTGAGTAGCAGTTCTCAACGACACGATTGCCTCGTTACCGAAGAAACTAAATGGTAAATATTTAATTTCCCCGAGTGGGAATCGAACTGAAGCTGTCACGTTTTCAGTCGCATGATTATTCTCCTGCGCCACTACGGCCTCTAAAATAAAAATTTTGTAAATATTGTGTAAATATAAAAATATTGCTTGGTTGACCCTATTAAAAAATATATATTTCATCGAAAATTATTTTTGTACCTGTAGGTATAGTTGTGTTAGTCACAAAAATAACTTTTAATTAATTAATATTTAATATTCCCAATCGATTGTAAAGTTCAAATTTAGTTATTCGTAACTTGAGTGTTTATTAATAAAGGGTCTTTGCGAACGATTTGAAACTTTTTAACTTTAACAAATTAAATTAAAATTTCCGTTTGATTTTTACGAGAATACTTTTGAAATTCTATAATCCTTTTGTAAAACGGACAGAAAGGTGTTAAGTTTCGCCATTCAACATTCGAAAGAATATATATATATATAGCTTCCGCTTAATTATACGTGCTGCATTGCGACAGAGTCTGGCTGTAAAAACGATGATTGTGGGTTCGATTTCCGAGGAAAAAACTAAAGAAGAGAAGAAATTACGTTCCCATAAACTCACCGTGCATGCTCATCACGTTAACGATCACGTGTACGAGAGATACAAAAGCGAAATGTCAGCGACAGATTCTACGTCTACCGCATACAAATGAACTTTAAACTTACTTCTTAATTTCTAAAACTAATTACTAGATATAATAAGTAAAGACAGTGTCTGGTTGTACGCGACAGTAGTGAGTTCGATTCCCACTCAGAGAAGCTGGTTAACATGACTTGACGTGGTGTTAAGCTCCACTACTCAAATCTAGAAAATATTTTTTAGTTCAATAGTCAATACTGACAATTATAGATGAAAAACTATATTGTTTGATAGTTCTCCTGTCACACAGGTTTTTTTAAAAAGACTCGTAAATAAAACTCAGCAAGTTAGGACGTATCGTTAGTTCACTATGTCAGTTTCAGGCTTAGATAAGAAAATGCCAATTATGGTGTGATTTTTCACGTTAAAATAGGAAAAATAGAGGGAGAGTCGTTCTTTCTTCTTCAATATTATATACAGGACTTTATTAGGTCAATCGACTAATATTAAATCTAAAAAAACTAAATTTGGTCTAATTGCTTCGTCTTAAAACTTGGCAATTACTTATACGTAGCATAGAAGATTTCATTTCTTCACTCTGCTAAACAGACAAAGCGCACTCAACATATCTTCAGAATCCGGCGGAAAGTGGCAAACGGAAGTGTCTTAATGGGAACAGAGTGTCTTGACACTAGGTTCCCTGGTTTCTTATGCCAATCCCGCTATGTATTGGATACAGCGTAAAGCCTAAAAAAAGGGGGAATTTCTTAACATAGCAAAAGCGAAATGAACAAAAAAACAGGACATTTAAAAAATAGGTATATAATATAATAATTTTCAAAGGAAAATATAAGAAAAATTTTGTTGTTTTCCTATTTATTAAAGATGATTCAATAAAGGAATACTTATTATGAATTGTTTGAGGAACGGCTTATATCTCAAGAAGTAAACACGAAGATCGAGAGGATATATGAAATAAATATTGACTTACGTAAAATTGACTTAATTATTATGACTTTCGAGGTACATCGGTTTAGCCTCTGTCTGTAAAAACGACGGTTGTAGGTTCGATTCCCACTCGGGGGAATGCATTTTTTTGTTTGTGGAGGCCATTTTGGCGAATATTCATATTTTTTTACTAATTAGTTGAATACAACTATTAAATATGTATAAATTATAGCAATATATATTTTCAAAGAATTTAGTAGATTTAGTAGTATTTTAAACCAAAAATACCAATCCACTATTTGTATTAACACAGGCTAATTTAAAAGTAAATGGCAAAACTACCATCCCCCTTAATACAGTAGCATTGTACCTATTCACGAACAAAACATTGCATCTCAAGTCTGGCAAAAGTAATAAAAAAAACACGAATATCAACCTTAGCTATCTATATATACGACGTGAGATATGAAAGTTCTGGTACGACTTCAGTTTCTTATGTAACACTAACAATAATATATGTAGAATATGAGTATATTCATAGCTAATTGAAGAATATACGATGTTTTCAAGAGTTTATAGTTGTCTGACAGTAAACGGGGTTGTATCATCGCGTAATGTCTCGAAATTTGTGTGGGAAATCCAAATTTTCCACCCAATATTCACGTTTTGCTTCGACACCAGAACGAAGAAGTGAAAAAATCTTTCATTTCTCCAAGTGGAGAGCGAACCCATAACCAGTTGCATTACAATCACTCATTTGTGCTGTACTGGCCGCTTTTCTTTTATTTCTCTCTTTTTCTCTTCTTTCTGTAGTATAAAGACATTATTCCAAGAGATTCTGGATTAGCAAACTCATTCGATGACGAAATTATCTAATAGACTGGGTTAACCTTTACCTTTTGGCCTTTACCATAGCTTTTACGACCCGATAAATTAACCTTAATTCTGTTTAACGCTCGCAACGGACAGTTGACTCATTGGGATTGTATCAAAAGTGCACTTAAAAATATAATATTAATATATGTATAGAAAAAACACATTATTTATCTCACAATATAGTAAAAAAAAACTTTTAATAAACGTAAAGTAGAGTCACTAAGTTATTTTTGGAAAGATTGCTATAAGCGAGAGAAGTGTTCGTAGCAAATCTTTTCACCCAATTTTAGAGACATTGCATGTTGAATGGCGAAACTCAACGCTGTGATTTGTCTTCGAACAATCGAACGAAAAATCGTTGCGTTTGCAATTAGAAGCTGTACCGCCATGCTACGGCTGTCTCTAGTAACTTATTGATATACATATAATATATAAATTTATTTATTTCTCTAATTCTATAGGCAATGGTTACGGCTTCGATTCCCGTTTAGGAAAATGAACATAGCTTACCGTTAAAAAATTTACAATTACCGTATATTTCTTTATAGAGTAGAATTTTGATACCATTTTATCGTATTGCATTGAAAACGTTAATTGGTCCGTCTGGGTGTATCAATTAGTAATGTAATAGGCAATGAATGATTGAAAATTTGACTTAATTTTCCCTCCAAAAGACGCATAAAATATATTTTACATTTCATAATATTATTTCTACATATAATTATTCCTTTATAATAACAATATACAAACAAAGAAACACAATTTTGATTATCTTTAGTCTACATAGAGACGGATATCACACCACCCAGAGAACAAATTGAAGATATACGAGACATCGTAATACCCTGAGATCCGGCCGTTGAATCCTGCATATACGAGTTTTCTTAATTAAACCTATATTAATGAATAATACATGATTAGTAGAACAGATTACACCTGGGTTGCCTGGAAGAATCCTGCCGCAATCACCTTTAATTACATTTTTTCGTAACTCGTTTTTGGAGAAAATTGCACCCATACGTTTTTTATATGAATCGCACATCATTT